>NNCF01127116.1:100787-146378 GCA_002313205.1 Laupala kohalensis | reverse complement strand
ATATATATATATATATATATATATATATATATATATATATATATATATATATATATATATATGTGTGTGTGTGTGTGTGTATAAATGCAATTTTAATACAAAACGTGATTGTTTGAATCATTTCGAGTTGTACACACAGCAGCGAAAATAAAAAAAACTTTATATGAATCTTTTCAATCCGCCTCTGCCTCAGTGCCCTTACTCGTAATTTTTGGGATGGACCCTTGTTTGCTTCTGGAGATTAACTTTCTTTATTATCCTCCATGAGGTCATACGCATGTACTTTTTTATTTATTTGTTTATTTAAACCTTCTCTTTATTTAATTCTTTTAGCAAGCAACGTTAAGCTATCCGTATCTGAAGGGTCCCGAAATATATGGTAAACCCCTTATTAATATTTTTACATGACATTTTCTTCTCACTCCAACCAAGTAGTCCTTACGTCTTTCCCCGTTATTCTCAATGGTGGCGCAATTCTGATGTAACATCGGAAGTGTCCTATTACATTTCAGCATCTCAGGCAGAACAAACCACTCTTGGGGAACCGCGCTGGTCGAATTTTCGCTTCCGTGGCAGAGCTGCTATACCATTTCTTTAAAACGCAGATAAAATCTAAGCTATTTGTCCAAATTTTAAGATTTGAATATTTTTAATCTTTGTCAAACAAAAATTCGTTTAAATTTGATTATATTTATTTTTGATTTTCTTATAAAACCTTTTTAAATTGAAGTATTTTAACACTTCTATTATATTTTTAATGTTCTTTTTAGATAATTTAGGTCAACCTTTCAAGATAGACATACTCTGGTGGACGCTTTGAGGCTGTCGTGTTGTTGACACTTTTTGCGTTCAGTGGTTGGGAGCGACACAGGAATGACATAACCAGTGAAACGAAGAGAGGTGATAGCGTGAACAGTTCTTACGGACCTAAGTGGAAAGAGGAGGGGTTTTTTAATGAGAAGGCAACCATAAATATGGTTTATTCCTCTCAACAACTAACAAGTGTCCTCCAGAGCTAAGGAGTGCCGAGAGAGCACTTTGGGAGGTCGGCATGGGTAGTCGGCAAAAGCAATCTCATGTCAGCGACAGGTGCAACGAGCATCAAGACCCCAGGTAGTAGACCCGATAGGCACTCAACGAGGCGGCGGACGATGAGAGGATCATGATACTCTTATCCTGGCAACCTCAAGGGTCAGAGGATTAAGAGAGAGTCGGAGGAACTCTTAAAATTGCCAACTCGGGGGTCCAATGTGTTAATAGAGGGTGAGAGGTCGCCTGCACTAAATCCAGCGAGGCGAGGCAAAGTACAGAGTACCCGTGGCGTTCCACTGTCCTTCTTCCCCCGAGTAGGTTTAGTGAGCGGTTTTTACATGCTCCATGAATGTATGATAACTGATGTAGAGCAAGCAGAATGGTAAGAAAAACTTAGGCGGCGTGGGACATACGGAACGCTTTGGAAACAATATATAAAGCACAAGAAAGTCTATGAAGATAAGATAATAATAATAATAAATTTATTCTAAAAAACAGTACAAACATCATATGACCACGTGGATGACAATAAACTAATTACTTTCCGGAAGCAAGCAAGGGACCATCCCATCAATTCCAATCAAGGGCTCTAAGGCAGAGGCGGATTCAAAAATTTCAAGAAAAATTCCTAGATAAGATGAAAAGTTAGCTACAAATTATAATACTAATAGAATGTCAACATGTTTGTAATTTAACGCAAAAAATTTACATTTACAAATTATTATCGAAAGATTGATTACTCTAAGTATAGTGTTTAAAAATCATAAGAACTGAAATAACACTAAATTCACGATGTATTGTTGCAATAAACACGCCTCTAGACAAAGCCTAGAGAACCTGTATAAGAAATCCGCCTCTACCCGAAAGAAAAACGGAGAAAAACCCGGGCCAGGATGGGGTTACAGAATTTATGTACACAACCGTGCCAAAGTTAAGTACACATAAAATTAAACTAATATGAGTCATAAGACAACAGAATCTATAAAAAAAAAATTATTTTAAAAATTGATATAAGTTATTTAAAAAGTACTACAGCAATGACGTGATAAAGTACAAGACGGATTTAACTTTATTAAAACCAATAAATTTTTTTACATTGTAAAAGTACTGGTGTAGGATGTAGTTTTTATCCGCGGATTTGAAGAGATTCAATTTCATAATATCTTTTATATTCTTGGAAAGGGAATTATATAGAACGATTCCCGAATGATACGGTTCTTTTTGGCAAAGAGTTGTTGACACTCTAGGGCGATGAATATTATTACTATTGCGAGTATTGTGTTCGTGAACGAGACTGTTTCGTATGAAGCAAAGGTGGCACTTCAGTAATTCGGTCTTAACAAACACGACCGTTTCATAAATATAAATGCAAGGATAATTAATTCCTTGAATAAAGATTTACAAGAGTTTCGGGGGTGAGATTTACATATTATCCAAAGTACCCTCTTCTGAATTCTGAAAGTTTGAATACTCTATCCGGAATTGCCCCAGAAGTTAATGCCGTAACGTAAATGGGAGTAAACGTTTGCAAAATACACGCAACGGGAAATACGTGGACTAACTGNCTGTCTCTTATACACATCTTAACTGCGTTAACTAAGATTCGGAATGCGTAACACAGATTGCTTAATTGGGAATTAAGATTGTCAATGTGACAATTCCATTTGAGGTTGTCTTGAATATGGAGACCTAAGAATTTTGTATTCGTAACAGTTTTTAATTGAGTTCCGTTTAAAGAAAGAGAAACCTGGGGCAAAGATTTTGTGGTACTATTGTGAAATGACTAAGACACTGTTTCGTCAGTGTTTACAATGAGACGATTTGCATGGAACCAAGTCGAAAGGTTAGACAAAACTTTTTGAGCATTGGCGTGTTTACATAGTAAATTAGTGTCATCAGCAAAAAGAACCATTTTGCAATCTGATGTGGATGATGACATGTCGTTCACATACAATAAAAAGAGTATAGGGCCGAGAATTGATCCTTGGGGTACTCCGCAAGTAAGTGGCTTTGTTTCTGAAAGACAACGCTCAAGTATTTTATTTTTAGTATAGGATATTTCTACTTGTTGATATCTATCTTTTAAATAAGAAGTTAGCCATTGATGTGGAAGTCCACGAATGCCTAAAGAATGCAATTTGGTAAGGAGAATTCCGTGATCGATGACATCGAATGCTTTGGATAAGTCAAGAAAAACACCCTGAGGATTTTCTCCACTGTCTAGAGATGTGGTAACATCGTTTAAGAAGGAAAATATGGCGCTTGTAGTGGAAAAGGATTTCCTAAAACCGTGTTGATCGTCAGAGAGAATGTTATATTTTGATAAAAAATCTAGAAGACGCTTATAGAACAATTTTTCTAGGATTTTTGAGAAAGTGGGTAGTAGAGATATTGGTCGGTAATTTCCAATATTAAGTTTGTTTCCTTTCTTGTGTAAAGGTTTCACTTTAGCTCTCTTAAATATGTTGGGAAACACCCCTTCCGATAAAGAACTATTAAAAATATTTACGAGTGGATTTAATATAGCGTGGGACGAAGATTTAACAATAAACTCGGGTATATCATCTATGCCTGTTGAAAACTTTTTTTTTTTATGAGCTGATGATTCTCATGATTTCACTGGCGTTAGTTTCGGAAGTGAACATAGAATTGGGTACGTGGGTGGATATAATTGGAGAACATTGATTTGAATATATTGAGTTTGTTATTTTATTTACTTCTGAGAAGTAAGAATTAAACAAATTTGCGATGTCCTGAGGATTTGATACGATTTTTCCATCATTTAGTAGAGAAACATTTTCTTCGCGATTTTAAGAAGTTGTGTAATTTTTAACAATATTCCACATGGCTTTCATCCGGTTGTTCGATTTTAATACCTGCCTGTCGTTTTCCATTACTTTAGCTGCATAGACTACTTTTCGAATAATAGTCATATTTACGAAAATAATTATGGAATTCAGGTGGTTGAAAGATAATATAAACGGCGTTTGTTTTTTGAAGAAATTCTTATCCCATGGATGATAAATCTATTGTGTTTCTTTGTGTTAATCAACTTGCGTTTTATGGGAAAGCTAGATTTGTAATGTTTTTAAGAATATTGAGATAAATACATTGAATTTGTCGTTGGTGTTTTGTCAATTGTAAATCTTTCCATGTTTGTTCACGCAAATAATTTATAAATATGGTTGGATTTGTGTCATTAATTTCTCTTGAATTATTGTAAAGGATTTTAAGTGGTTTTCGTTTATTACTAATGGTCAATACTTGAGCAAGGTAATCGCTGTATCCGGCGATAAACACTTCAGAGAGATACGAGATTCCATTGTTGACTATAATTTGATCTAGCAATGCTTGAGATGAACCGGAGAGGCGAGTGGGGTCGTTTATCGTAGTAATAAGGTTGAAGGATTCGATATAATTCTTGAATAGATTAACTGGTGAATGTGCAGAGTCGGATGTACTCAGGAAATCGATGTTGAAATCGCCACATATAAGAATAGATTTAGTATATTTATGTGTGATATGCTTTAAAACAATTTCGAAGTTTCGAAAAAATATATCAAGATCTGATTGAGGTCTATAAATACACAAAACAAGAATACCGGTGTCGGTCAGTTTAACTGCAGAAAATTAGAATACGCTATCTACGCAGAAGTTCTCGTAGCCTGCAGTGGAGAAGATAAAATATCATTACGAACGTAGATACACGTACCTCCGTGCGGATTTTTTCCTTTAAAATATTCTCGACAATAAGAACGTTCTAAATAACAATTAGAAATAGCAGTATCGTTGATGTTGTTAGTTGAAAGCCAATGTTCTGTGGGGCATAGCAAAACGAATGGATTTTTGTGTACCAGAATTTCAATGTCTGTCAACATGTTTGAAAGAGATTGGACATTATGATGAAATATAATTATTTTATTTTCGCAAAGTGTTTGTGATTCACGAGAAATGGAATAGAGGTTAGATCGAGGAGGGGAATTTGAATTTGGTGCAACTTCTAGTTTTGGTTCAAGCCCGCACACTCCACCCGGTGCGATTGTCACCTTCGAGTACCACATCGTACTCGTGAGCGCAAGTTGTAGCTGTGTATGGGGTGACAGGAGATGTGGATGGAGGAATAGATGAAGACGTGGGAGATGAGGAAGAAGTAGGTGAAAGAACGGGGACAGGAGAAGAAATGGGTATGGAGATAAGAAGAGAAAAGGTGATGATGTAGGAGCAGAGGGAGGTGGAGGAGGAGATGAGGTAGGAGCAGGAGGAGGTGTAGGATTGGGTAAAGGGGCAGGTGAATGATGTGAGTCAGATGCGAAGCTAGGAGAGAATGATGTTTCCCAGGCGGTCTCAGATGTACACCGCGCTGAGTAAAGTCCTTGGCAGTCAGGTGTGTTTGCAAATCAAAAAATGTGAATTTTGTGTCTGCCAGGTGATGTTTTAGGGAGATGTTTGCCAGGTTAATTTCGAGGTTTATATGTGGGACGTTAAAGCGTGGAGGTAGGCTAGAGAGTACTATGTTAGTGTGATGAGGGGCCATTTTTAATTTTTGTAGATGTTCAGACGCATTGAAATGACCATCCAAGTTAATATCGTTTTGCCCACCTATGATGTTTACTGTGTCCCCCTCTGTGAGTTTTTTAGTGTATGTGTCCAGTTCTCGAATAACTTCAGCCAGCCGAGCGTGTGGCTTAAAGAAACCGGAGACTGAGACCTGTCTAGGAAGTAATCCACGCAAAATGGAGGACATGTTCATCAAATTCGAGATACGCGTAAATACCGATAGTTACAACATCACCACAAGTTTAGGGGCGGAAACCTTGCTTCGACGGCCAAATGTAAGACGGTCAAATGTCAATCGTGACATCGGACAAAGTATATAGGGATATAAGAGAAATTATAACGTATCAGACGGAAAAAGACATGAAATGGCATGAAGAACCAATTACAAGTTTTGAAACATAAGGCGGCAATACATACATACACAAGGATAAAAAGTGAGACTAACATCAAAGAGGGAGAGACAATAAAAGAGACCCTCATACAACAATTCTCTATCCCAGGTCTTATGGCCTAGATACTGCGCTGACATTGTTATAATAAAATGAAAAAAATTCTGCCTAAATGCTGACTCAGGAATTTCCTCATTTCTCTTTCTATATGTGAGTGGCCTGTTGCAAGCTTCATGACAAAGTGAACGATAATGCACCTTATAGTTGTGATCTATC
Source organism: Laupala kohalensis (assembly GCA_002313205.1). Taxonomy (NCBI): domain Eukaryota; kingdom Metazoa; phylum Arthropoda; class Insecta; order Orthoptera; family Trigonidiidae; genus Laupala; species Laupala kohalensis. The sequence goes on along the minus strand of NNCF01127116.1, from coordinate 140,124 downwards.
TCTAATCTTTTAGACAGCGTGAGCAATTACCTTTCTTTTCCCCCGATTTCATCGAAACATTTATTATCAAAATCATTTTCTATCTTCCTTTTCAAGCATTTTAAAATTAAAAGTTAGCCTATGTTCTTCCTAAACATCTTAGCTGCATCCTTGTCAGATTTCATCACGATTGGGTCAGTGGTTTAGTTGCTGAAAGGTAGCAAACAGACGGACACACTTTTGCATTTGACATTTCAATATTAGAATGGATTACTTATTGTTATCTCTAGTTGATGTTTATTTCATAACTTGTTTTCGTGATGAACATGAATCACAAGTTTTTGGAATTCGCAGATCACGAATCGAAATGACTAAAAGAAATATACTTCAAAAATAATCAAAATATGAGGGCATCTAAAATAATGAGTAAATGTAAATTATACGCGCTAACCTGAAAGTTCCGAGTTCGAATCTCGGTCCTGTATCACATTTTCAATCAACATAACATAATTAAAATGTAAATTAATTGAAATTGAGTGAAAATAATTAAAATATATGAACAAATGAACTAAATAACTGATAATAGAATAGATAAGAAAATGAAACTTATATTCCTCCTCGCCCTTAACAAACCTCTCACGACGCACAGCAACAATAAATAAATCTTAATCAAACTACGAACTACTTGCCGCTACGAAAATATCGTAAGAACATACATGTGTAGTGTTTGCATCGTTAACAATCAGATGAAAATTGCGACGGACCGGGACTCGAACCCGGGACGTGTGCAGTGGATAGCCTACCTGCGGCCAGAGCAGGATGTGCCGGGTTCGAGTCCCGATCTGTTGCAACTTCACTTGACTGTTGACGTTGCAAACATTCCTGCACGAGTATGTACTCGGAAGATATGAGTTAATAAAATACATGGATAGCGTTATAATGGAGGGAAATTTAGAAAGAAAACAAGCCAAGTTATGATGTAAGAAGGATTTTTTTGTTTTCTTTCATAACATTTGTTAAAATGAAGTTAAAAAAGTTCTTTTTACAAAATCGGTTTGGAGCTTTGCGAGAAAATTGCATAAATGTGCATTTTTAGTGCATCGCTACACTTTTTTAATATCTCTGGTTCTAAAGGTCGTAAAAAAATTAAATACTCGTGAATGGATAAACTTTCGAATTTATCATGTTTCAATTCTTTAACCATCAGTCCTAACCTAAAAAAACAAAATGTATGAAATTTCGTTTTTTACTATAAAAAATAAATATTCGTAACTTCGGTGGATTTTCATGAAAATTGGAGATAACGTGTGTGTTTGTGCTATAAACACGTGGATAAAATTTCATAACGAAATTTGGATTTTCTCTGCCACAATCGGCAGTTTCCGAGAAACATTCAAATTGCTGCCATTTTATGCAAAATCATCGTAGAGTTTTTTTTAATTTGTAGGTTTTTATGTTCTTTGTGAGCGTCCGCAAGAATGTGTTACTTTTTTAAAATGTTTGTTTTAAGACTGAAAATTTTTCAATTTTCACTTTTCTGCAATTTTTTTATTTGTTTGTTATAAAACATCGTATTGGTGAACGTTTTAATAAAAAAAGTTTTTAAGCAATATTTTATGAAGGGAATATATTTTAACTACTACGTTTTGTTGGTATAGTTCAAAAAAGTATATCACAAATCACGGAAGATACGAAAATATAGCCGCTGAAGTGCTATAGTTTCCATAGGTTGGGGCACTTGGCGAGAGTATGTCGTGAGAAGAAAGATACCTGCGCTCACTGCGAACTGTACGGACAAGGTTATTGAGAGTGTACGGAGAAGGACGAAGCCGAAGAGAGTTTGAATCATAAAGGGATTGTCCACTACGTATAAATGGTTATCAGACATTACCCAGAGCACAGAGGATGATCCAAAAACAAACTGATTATGGTAGTTAGACTACTTCAGTAGAATGTACGGAGGAATAAAACAGTATCTTGGGAATTAAGGGTATATCTGGTGAGGCAGGCAATAGAAACATTTATTCCATTAAGAGCATTATAAATGGAGCGGTTAGCCAGTACATCTCCTGGTCTGTACGAAGGAAACTTATTGGGCACATGTAATGATAGCTGATAAGGATATTGATAAAGTGGAGATAGGGTACCTCTCCGGAGAAAATCATCAGGTTCTTTTATGCCATATGACTTGTGTAGACTACGTACTAGTAAATATGTAGTCAAGATATATGAGAAGATATCAGAAAGTTGACTCCCATTAGGAGAAAAAGAGACAAGAGTATGGTGTAACATGTTTGGACAGTAATGCTCCGTCCAAGATGTGGGAGGACAATAAGAGAGGACGCCTGATAGAAGAATTAGTTTCTTCATATGAGTTTACAATACACCACATGGAGAAAATACATTCATGGGAGCGCTGGCAACATAGATCAGATGTGGACAAAACGATATGGATGATAAAACTTAGAAACTGGTCATTGGAAGGATTACAGAGCGATCACGTGGGAATGCATTTTAAAATGCACGGTGGACATGAGGATAACATCACAGAACGGAGTACGCGGGTGGTGAATTCGGGATAGTTGAATGGAAAGGTGCGTGAAATTCGGCTGATTGCGGAAGAGGTACAGCAGAAGCGAACAGTAGAAAAAATATTGATACTTTACAATTAGGAATATTGAAGTTGAAGCAAATACTTTACAATATAATGGTAGACGAGGACAGCGTTGGTGGAACAAGGATTGTGAGTATGACTGAAAAGGTTATGGGAAAGCTCCAACGCCTCATAATATACAAGCGTTAAGGGGGGCCGACGACCAGAAAGCATACAAGGAGAAACGAAAAGGAAATAATATAGCGAGAAAAGTGTCTCAGTAGCGAAGTTGGGAACAGACGTTGATAGAGAAAGAAGAAAAGACTACTTGGGCCCTTCCCTATAGATTAGCTGCAGGGAAAGTACATCAAAAGGAGATTTGGAATAGCATTGGGAATGATGATGGCACTTGGCAGACGGTTTGGACGGGATATTATAGATGCTTTGTTCCCGGAGAGACAAGGAGAGGAGCTAAATCAAATAGGGCAGTAAGACTGAAGAACAAAGTTAATGCAATCATTAACAGACGAAAGACTCATGGCTATGATGGCGTAACGCACGGTTTATGGTGAATTGAAGGATGTTTTATTAGAAATATTCAGTGATTGCATGGCGCAACAGGCAGTACTACTACAATGGAAAATAAGTGAAATTAAACTGTTCCTTAAGGGACCAACAATCGACCCAGAAAACCCACGGTTGTATTGACCTATCTCGCTGTTCCCCACACTGGGTACAATATATAATAAATGGGTAGGTAGTAGATTGATAGCCTTTTTGGAGTACAACGATAAATTAGATGACTGACAATACTGTTTTCGGAAAGGAAGCAGTACGAAGGATGCGGTGGAACGGTTGTTGGAGGACACCAAGTACTGCATATGTTTGTTTATAGATGTACAAGGGACCTTCGATACAGTTGATTGGAATCTACTACTACAAACTTACTATGAAAGGGTGCTACCTGGGTGTCTATACAGAATACGTATATCGTTCTATAGTGGAGGTCATGTACTTCAAAATGGGGGAGACCAGATTTTGAGGGATGCCGATCGGAACTGCCAGCAAGGTTCGTCCACTAGACCAATCCATTGGCCAGTGATGATGGACAACTTTCTGAAGAATATTTAAAAAACGGCTATAATTATGTGGCATATGCCGATGACAGTGGATGGCAATGGTCGGAAGCAATAGTAGTACAGAGCGCAAGCAGTTATCAGTACAGTCAATCAATATTGTACGCAGTTGACGTTAAAGATATCAGAAACAAAACAAAGTTAATGTGGATAGAGAACGCTGTAGCAAATAAATGTAATCCAGTGATAAAATTGAATGGGTGAAAAGATCGACGATATTGTACGACATTAACATTCTCTAGGGGCTATACTCGATGACTGACTTAAGTTCGACAAACAGTACATATGCGGTTAAAACGGCAGGAAAAGTGCATTACAGTTTATTGAGAGTTGGTATCGGTAAATTCAATACAAGTGTTGAGGGAGTGGGAAAACTATATATATTGGGGCCTTTTACAGTGCATTTGTCTTTGGATGTACTATATGGGGACATTGTCTAACAAGAGTATGAGCATCAACTTAGAAATGTGCAGCGACTCTGCTTACGGCAGATGATGGGGTGCTGTAGCACAATGTCGACGAATGCCTTAGAGTTGTTATCTGGGATTCTTCCTATTGATATATGGATAAGAATGGGTAAAACTAACCCTATAACAGAGTTCATGTTGGGCCTCGGCAACTTCGGGCAATATTTGCATAGAATACAGTAATAGAGGAAGGGAAATTTGGGGAAGATAATAAAGATCAACACGTTCTCTAGAGAAATCCATTATACAGGACAGAAAGATCTCACTACATAAAGTATCATAAGCTGAGAGGGTTAATACTGTGGCAAGAGAAGAACGCCTTAATAAACATGGGGATATTTTGAACGAGTATATTACTGCATTGAAAACTATCAGGGATGCTTGTAACAAGGATTAACAAGGAATATCAATAGAGGAGGTTAAGTGAACACGGAATTGAGACAACTATACCGAGCAGTACAACGAAACGGAGGTGATAATGACGAATGACAGTGGATATGGATGGGCAGGAACGGAAACATATCTAAGAATGTGTTTTACTACCATAAAGGTGTAAAAGATAATGAAGAATTACCTAAGAGATTCCTTAAATGACACTGTTACAGGCAAGGAGGTCATGCTGACCAGAAGAAAAGTAAAAAAAAGGTCCGGTCAGCTTTTCGAAAGTGTCGCTAAAGATATCCTGTTTAGAGTGGCATTAAGTTCTTTTTGCCGGTCCAGGAACAGAGACTGCTTGTCAGAGAGTTGGTTGACCGATCCTGGTTTTGTAAAAAGCTGCTCGAAATTGATCTCTCGACCAAGGAGCATCTCCAATTTATCATCCACAACGTGGAGGTCGAGGGTCCTCGAAATAGTGCCGATGGTTGCCGAGACTGATGTCTAGCTGATGCAGTTAATCGTGTGACCAGTGTAATTAGCGAAGTTACGATCGGTCTTCAGTAAAACAAAATTTGACTTAATCATACTGTAACACAACTAAAATGGGGGTGTCTTTTTAATCTAGCCCCACGTTGGGCAAGTCAATTGTAACACAACTAAAAAGGGGTGACTTGGTAAATCGGTGTAGTGAGTAACATCCAACTCACCTCTTCTAATTCGGCTAGAAGGGTTCGTTCAGCACCAGAAGGGTTCTAATTACATGGGCTGGGTTCGTCCCATTAATAATCGAGAAAACGCACACTTAAGTTTCTTATGAAAGGAAAACACCATTTAAGTACAATTGGTTTAATTATATTTATTTACACAAGTATACATTCTTATTTCTTAACATGTCATGCAAAAATCACAATGAAACCAAAGAATGAATTTAAATTAATCTCTTTTGGACAAATTACATCCTGGTAGCTTAATTGCTCCAGCCATGAAAATTTACAGTGAATTAATTAGAGAGTACCAATGATCAAAGTCCATCTTCTTCTACCTTATTGTTTAAGTAATAACATTTATTTACAAGTGTTCTGGGCTAGGGCGATAAACTTCACGTTCGTTGCACTGTTCTTCTCGCTGCCAAACAACACCTGATCACTGGGCGCAGCCAGCTCGTTATTACCTTTGTGATGTACCGTCTTTCCAAAAGGTTGTAGTTGTAGTCCAGTAAGCCTGTTCTTTAGCCAGGTCATTCATGGAAGCAGTCTACCCCCACGCTGTCGTCCCATTCAACCCTAGAGACCTTTGATTGTCTTTGTCACCGTCCAAGTTACATTTCCTCGTTTCTCCCCAAAAATCACCTGGATGATGACACCGTATTTAATTAGCGTAATGAGAGTTCCTAGGCGCTTCATTTCAACCCATGATTTAAATCTTCACGGCCGAGTGGTTAATTATGATTCCGCACGAACTTGCACTCTCATCAATCAACGGACATTGCTCGCGAAAATTAAGTGTCCGGAAGTAATTAACTGTTGGTAGTATTATTGCGACTCGAACTCTGAATGAAACTTCAAAGTTAAAATCTCCGAAACGCATAATGATATGCTTGTGATCTCGTAGTCGCAGTAATGATCTCTTAGAAAATCTCGGAGTGATACTTCTCGTACCCAAAGATATAAGAATTACTCTCCTAATCACCAAAATATAATAATCATCTCGTATTAAAAATATAAGAATCGTCGCAGCGACTCCGCTCGTCGTTATGTAGTCAAACCCGCACTCTGTCACCCGGAAGCTTACGATCACACACCTGCCCCCGTGGCGTCACGTGATTTTTCTTGCCCAACCAAGCTTAAATGTTACTCCACGTGGAGTCGCGATAATTGGTGGGTTTCACGGTGACGTATGTTGTCTACGAGCCAATCGTCAGGCTAGATTTTTGTAATTTTCGTTGATTTCGGGATTGCGTTTTCCCTAACATCCCTTCTGTAACTTAACCATATTCAGATCCTGTTATCGAGGCGACGTTTGATTTTGACTGCCCTTTGAATTTAGGTCAGATCCATCTCTTTGGTGCTTCTATATTCTAAGCCCTACGACGATTCCTACGCAGTCGCCTTGCCTTTCGTCCCTTCTGTCTTCGTCATTCTTTCCTATTGACCTTCCGTGGGTCTCGTGGCGTCGCTAGCCCAACTTCATTGTTCCCTCCATCGTTCATCAGCTCGCCACAACGTACTTCACAAAAGACCTCTATTCCTCTTCTGGTAATTTTCCAGGTTTTTGTCTCTATAACTGCGCACATGCATCCTAATCTGTCACCGATACTGACTTTCTTTCCTTCCGAAATCTCATGTAATTTTCCGTCCCTTTTAGTTTAGATTTTAACAAGGCATCTGTCATTTATGTAATTTTCCTTTCGTTCCTTCTGTTCTTGCAAAAATAACGCGTGGCACGCTGGCGAGCTTACCTCGAAATATTTGTGGCTTCCCCTTCGAACAAGGAGAAAACCTCGATCCTCTGAAGTGGTATCGACTCCCCCTTCCACTATCGTCTTTCGAAAAGGGTCGCGATATGCTCAGCTCGCTCTCAAAACATTTACTATTTTCAAATAATTAAGAATAAATCGAATTAAAGTGAGGAATTAATTATTCCTTACATTATATAAGCTTATTTTGCTCATCAATGAACAGGGGCGTCGGTGTTAAGTTCCATCTTTACGGTATCTATGCCGACATATATAAACTAGCCGTCGAAGTGTGTCGGTCCGCGTTCTAACAGTGGGATATAGAGAAGATTCTCAAGTATCCTCCATAATCTAACTTCCATTCCATTTCTCGAGAAGCACAAACACTTTGCGAAAATAAAATAATTATATTTCATCATAATTTCCAATTCCTTTCAAAGAAATTGACATTGAAATGCTTGTACTCGAAAATCCATTGGTTTTTTGCTATATCTCACAGAACATTGGTTTTCAACTAACAACATAAATGATAATTTTATTTTTAATTATTATTTAGCAAGTTCTTACTGTCGCAAAATTTTTAAATAAAAAAATCCCCACGGAGGTACATGTATCTACGTTCGTATTTATATTTTATCTTCTCAATTGTTAGACTACGAGAATTTCTGCGTTGATAGCGTGTTCGAATATTCTGCAGTTAATTTGACCGACACAGGTATTATTGTTTTATGTGTTTGTTGACCTCCCCAATCAGATCTTGACATTTTTTTCCGAATTTTGAAGTTATTTTAAAACATATTACACGTAAATCCAAAAAAATTTATCGCTATATGTAGTGATTTCAACATAGATTTCCTGATTGCTTCCGATTATTCAAGAATCTTCTCGACTACTTCAACCTTGTAACTACGATAAACGATCCACTCGCTTCTCCAATTCATCTTAAACATTGCTAGAGAAGATTATTGTCAACAATGAAATCTCGTATTTCTCTGAAGTGTTTTGCACCGTATCAATCATCTTGCTCAAGTATTGACCATTGAAGATAAACTGAAACCACTTAAAATCATTTACAAGTATCCTAGATAGTTTAACGACACAAATTATCTATATTTACAAGCATTTTGCGTGAGGAAACTTGGAAAGATGTTGACAATCGCCAAAACACCGACGACAAATTCAATATATTTATTTCAACATTCTTAAAACATTACAATAGTGGCTTTCCAATAAAACTCAAATTAATTAATTCAAAGAAATACAATAGGTGGATCACCCAAGGGATGAGAATTTCTTCCAAAGCCAACGTCGTTTATATTATCTTTCAAAACTCTATATGCAAACACAAGAATTCCATGATTATTTCCATAAATATAACACTGTCCTCCGAAAAGTAGTCAATGCAGCTAAAGTTAGGGAAAATGTCTGGAAGATACTAAAATCGAAGAACAGGACAAATATCATGTGGAATATTGTTAAAAATTACAAGTTACCTGAAAGTCGCGAAGAAAACATTTCTCTACTAAAAAATCTACGATGGCAAAATCGTATCATATCCACATCGCAAATTTGTTTAATTCTTAATTCTCAGAAGTAGGTAAAATAACTAATTCGATATCTCAAAACCAATGTCTTCCGTATATATCCACCCACGTGCCCCATTCTAAATTCACTTCCGAGACTAACGTTAGTGAAATCATGAAAATCATCAGTCCATTAAAAAACAAATTTTCAACAGGCATAGATGATATAACCGAATTTATGATTAAATTTTCGTCCCACGTTATATTAAATCTACGCATAGATATATTTAATAGTTATTTATCGGAAGGGGTGTTTCCTAACATATTTGAGAGAGCTAAAGTGAAACATTTATACAAGAAAGGAAACAAACACAACGTTGTTAATTGTAACGTACTACCAGTGCCCTTCGTTTTGTCTTTGAGGTTGATCTGTTTTTAAAAGTGAAAGTGACGCTTAGGTCGCCGGAGCTGTAGTATAACTATTTTTAGAACTGAAAGGTTCGCATTGCTCGAGCATTAGCAGATCACGTGACTGTTTATTTCCATAGTATGCTACAGTGATATTGAAATTACCCCCGTGTTGTCTTGGAGGAAAACTTGTTACAAAATAGTTTGTGCATTTTATGCTTTTGTTGTAAACCTATTTTGTGTTTGAGATTACATTTAATATACCGATAAATTCTTCTGTAGTAATGTTTCTTGTAATAGTTTTTTACGCCTGATGACGACTTATACTAAAAGTCGAAATATTATGTAATTAATAGCACACAATTCAAGGAGAGTAGCTCTTGGCTTATGCCACTGTGATATTGAAAATACTCCCACAACGACTTGGAGGAACAAGTCGTTACAGTAATAATCGACCAATTTCTTTACTACCCTCTTTCTAAAAAATCCATGAATAATTGTTCTATAAATGTCTTCTACATTTTCTATCAAAAAATTACATTCTCTCTGACGATAAACACGGAATTCAGAAATACTTTTCCACTACCAGCGCCAAATTTTCTTTCTTAAACGATGTTATCACTTCTCTTGACCATGGAGAAAATCCTCAGGGTCTTTTCCTTGATTTATCTGAAGCATTCGGAGTCATCAATCTCCATATTAAGACAATCTCAAATGGAATTGTCACGTTGACAATCTTAACTCCAAAGTAAATTGTTACGCATTACGAATCTTAGTTAATATTGTTAGTTCACATATTTCCCGATGCGTATATTTTGCAAATGTTTACTCCCATTTACGATATGGCTTTATATTATGGGTCAAATACGGACAGAGCATCCCAACTTTCAGATTTCAAAAGAGGATTGTTCAGATAATTTGTAAATCTCACACCCGAAACTCTTGTAAACCTTTATTGAAGGAGTTAAATATTTTAACACTTCCCTGCATTTATATTTATGAAACTGTCGAATTTATATTTATTAAGACCGAATTACTGAAGTGCCACCCTTGTTTCATACAAAACAGTTTTGTTCACAATCACAATACTCGCAATAGGAATGATATTCATCGTTCGAGAGTGTCAATCGCGCTTTGCCAGAGAGGACCGTATCATTCGGGAATTTCCTGGCCAAAAATATAAAAGATATTATTAAATTGAATCTCTTCAAATCCGCAGTTAAAAGCTACCTTCTGAACCAGTGCTTCTACACTGTAAAAGAATTTATTGATTTTAATATAAATTAAAGCCGTATTGTACTTGTTCAAAATATGTGATAATTTCAAGACTATTTTCCTGCATGGTAGTATTCTCTTCACATAAATTTAGTTTTATATGTTCTCAACTCTGGCAGGGTTGTGTGCATTAATTGTCTAGCCCCATCCTGGCACGGGTTTTTCTTCAGGTAGAGGCTGATTTTTTATAAAGACTCTTCAGGCTCTTGCCCAAGGGCGGCATCTATTGAAATAATTATTAGCGAATTTAGTGTTATTTAATAGTTACGATTTATCAACAATACCTTCCGAATAGTTTGATAATAATATGTACATCTGAAATGACTGTTTTGTGTTTTATTAAATACAATATTTGTTGGTATTATGAAAATACTATAGCACGTTCCGAACTATTTTTATCGTTAGGAGTATATTGCAATGTTAAATCCGCCTCTGCCTCAGGGCCCTTGATCGGAATTGAAGGGATGGTCCCTTGCTTGCTTCCGGAGAGTAAATTAGTTTGTCCTCCACGTTGTCATTCGATATTTATAATCTTTTTGACAATATGGTTTATTCATATTAATCCTTTTTTTCTACTTTTTTAGTTCTTTACTTTATTTGCTTATTGTCTTCTCTGCTGGCCTTTTCTATATTCTGTAAGCTCACTCATGCGTTTGCAATGCATGGCGACCCATGTGGGTGGGAATGGGTGTTCTGGTGAGTTGAGGGGTACATATGACCCCACGGGGTTTCATATGCTAGTGAGTATCCAATACGCTTGTTTTGGCTTCGACCTTTTCTAGACGGCAATCGGGACTAACTCACACTAGATCAATCGACTCGGACTAGGTCTTTGATTACACTCTTTAGTGAGGGGAGAGGTGCGCAGAGTTGACCGCTGGGCGTCGGTGCAAACAGCTTCGTGTTCCCGTTATATACCTGTAAATTTTGGTACCCCGTTGGTGTGTTCCCTTGTTGGTCTCCGTAGTGAGTGGGGAACACGGGGAAAAAATATAAGTCTATTCTTGTGTCAAATTCAACCGCGCTTTGAGTTCTTCCTCGATGAAGAGGCGATTAATCGAAGAAAGTGTTGATCTCAACAGTTTCTTTAGTATGGATAGCGACCGGCCAACAAAGCCTCGCTTCCTTGTTATGAGTTGTTATGACGAAGATTAGTCATTCAAGTAAGTCAGTGCATGCTGTCTTGCGAAAGCGACCTTTCGAGAAAACGTAGTCTGTCGTGCGGAATGGTGAATTTCTCCTGGAAATAAGTACAAAAAATCAGATAAACGTTATGTACCAGAAGGAAATTGCTGGCTTGAAGATTAAAGTAGTCACACATAAACTTGTGCTAAAGAGTGATCAGCCACTAGGATATTGCACAAGAATCAAATGAAGATTTAAGAGACTTCTTTGTACCTGAAAGCGTCGTGAACATACACAGAATTAAGAGGAAGGTGCAGGGGTAGTTTGTCCTCACCTCCACACCTCCTGGTACTTGATCGTTTGTCTTCCAGAAGGCATATCTTGTGGTTCTTATACCGTGCGTGTTCGCCAATATGTTCCGAACCCTCTGTGCTGCTTTAGGTGCCAGAGATTTGGTCACACATTGGGACGCTGCAAAACTTCCTGCGATGTTTGTCACTTGTGGTAAACCGGTGCATGGGTCATCACCATGGTCGTTGCCTCCGTGCTTTGTGAATTGTAAGGAAAGCCATCCTTCCTTACACATGCCCTAAATTTGTGATGGAGGACGACATCCGAAAAATCCGGGTTACGGGTACTGTGTTTTTCAGCGAGCCCAGACGTCGGTACCTGATTAAAATCCAGTAACATGATAAAATCATTTGCAACAGCGGTTTGCGTACCGAAACCCCCTACAGCTTCCTTTGGTTGTAAGGTGGTTTTGGAGGTACTATAGAGACCACAGATGCGCGATTCTGGGGTACAGGCTTGCATCGACGATCCCTCCACCTTCAAAGAAGAAACTGTGGGATGTTAAGTAATTGTACCTACAAAGTACAAATTTATTCCACTCAAAACAACATCTCTCCACATCTATGTCCATCCAGGAACAGAAGTCTGCGGGAAACGAATTCCCCGAAGTCCATCTCTGAGTCGTCTTCGGCAAAAATCTTCTCGTTCTCCAAGGTCCCGTAAAGCTGGACCAACAATGTCAGATAGTGAACTCGTAAAGTTCTCTTCCTAAAGCCGCGTCCGTATTTTCTCCATTGCAACAGAAGTACTGGAGTCTCAATATCTGAGAGTGATCTTACCAGCAGTGATCATGGTGACTCTCCCGAGGACGACACTAACGCAACTTTATAGTCAGCAAGAAAAAGTCAAGACATCAAAAAACAAACAGATAAAGGCAAAAACATGGCCCTCCTATCGTGGAATATGAATGGAGTTTGTGCATTCAGAAACATCAAGATATTACTGTCCCGTAGTGCTCCGCAATTAGTTTGTTGCCAGGACACCTATCTCCTGCCGAAACACTTTTCCTCCTCTCGTAGCTATACTTGTTATAGAGCGGTTCTAGGAGACGGCATTCTTTCACACGGTGGCGTCGTTGTGCTCGTAAACGCTTCAGTCCATGCCCAAGAAATATCTATAACCAGCGTCTTTCAGATCGTATATATGACGGTGACCATTCCATTCCTCATATTTAATGTATGTAATATTTATATCCCTCCTGGACAGTCTTTCAAGAAGGAACTTCCTCGTCTGATGAAACAGATTCCGCCCCGATTTCTCATCGTCGCGGATTTTAATGCCCATTACCCGAACTGGGGTTCCTCTCTCAACTGCCCAAAGGGTGATATAATCGAAGAACTTTTAGAGAGCTGGGATATAGCATTTCTTAACGCAGGCCACTCCACCCACTTCGGGTTAAGCCTCCCGATTTTTCGCTCTTTTTAACTCAATAAGCGCTCGATTTAGCGATTTGCAGTTCTCTTTCCCCACTCTCAGACTAGACAGTTCTCAACGATCTGTATGGGTCCGGTTCTAATACATAAGTGTAACATCTCACCTCAACCCTGATGAGATGTTTTGTTTCCTCTGATAGAAGCGGGATCCAAATACTTACCAAATGTCAATGGTAGTTTTCTCGCTGCCACCAGCTCGGTTTCCCGAGCAACCAAACTCACGAGTAATAATAATAAATAATGGTTTATTATAAATTACATAAAATCTGACTTGGTTATAAACTCAAACTCCCAAAATCATCAATACAGGAAATGATCTTTGACTAGAAAAATATTGTTGTATAAAATATAGCTGAATCTCGCACCTAGTACTGAATACATTAATCTGACGCAGCAGCCTTAATGAAACAAACTGGTCTCCATGACCAAAACTTATGACAGACACTAAACAGCGCTGACGGATCTCTATACGGTCCCTTGTACAGAATGAATCCCCGAGAGGGTGCACACCTCTCAATATATCGGGTTTCAGACGTCACGTGATCAGCGACTGACCACGCTCTCGCCACCCCCAAGCCGGCATTTTCCAGGAATACCGAGGACGCGCCTCGGTAGAGGAAGCCTCGCTATACGCGTCACCCCTGCGCCTCGCAAACACCTGTGTAGCTCCTTTCTTTTCTTCCTGGAATTAGTCTTTTCATTACATTGGCACAAACTTTCCTTAAGATGAAAAGGTTTATTTGGAACAATGCCTCCACACGGAAAACTCGTTGCACGTCCGTCTTAGCGCGGGCCGGCCACTATTGTTCTATGCTTCACAGCATCCTGCTTACAAACACAAAACAATATTAATATTGGTCAAGTTGCTGGCGTGTCCTGGCGCCGACGTTTTTCGCCCCTCTCAGTGGATATTTAAAAATGCAGACTGGGAAACATTGGAATGCAACATCTTTCTTTCAGAAGATCCTTTCACAGGTGTCACACCATTTCTCTTATGCGGTTCTCGAAGCCGCCGATGTCGTCATCCCTAAATCATCCTGTAACGCAAGGCGCTGCACGGTTCCATGGTGGAATTCGGGCTGCGAGAAGGTAGTCAGCGCTAGAAAGGAAGCTTTAGTGCGACTTAAGTATCACACTGCAGAAAATCTCATTGAGTTTAAAAAGTGCAGAGACAGAGCAAAAATAATTCTTCGAGAAAGTAAGTCGTCCTCCTAGAAAGCTTACATTTCATCTCTTTGAAGCCTTTCTCCATACAACAGTCGTATGGAAGAAAGTTCTTAAGATTCAAGGTTCGTGGTCCTCTTTTTCCATACCCAGTTTCAATGTGAATGGGTATCTTCATACTTCACCTGAAGCTATGTGGAACTTGCATCGCTCTACGCAAGTCTCTAATTCCTGTTTTTCTTCACCATTTCTTACACAGAAAGTTCGCGCGGAAAAGTGTTACTTGGTTACGGAGCTAACCTCTTCCCTTGCGTCTTCGAAAGATACAGCCCCTGGTTCTGATCAAATACATAACACTGCTAAAACATATTTCAGATACATACATGAAATTCCTTCTTAACTTAATTAACCGTACGTGGAATTAGCATACAGTCCATGCTCAATGGCATGAAGCCATAATTATTCCACTTCCGAAGGAAATTAAATATAGTTCGATTAGAATATGAATGGAGTTACAAGTTCGACTCATTTCTCTGACAGCTGCTTTCGCAAATTGTTGGAAAGAATGATCAATCATCACGTATTTTGGTCTCTAGAATCCTTCTGATGTGGTTTCAGAAAACATCGGTCAATGCGAGATCACCTTGTTGCGTTGTCATCCACCATTTCATCAGCTTTTGTATTAAGAGAACACCTTTTCTTGGGGATTTTGAGGTCGTCTTTCTGTTCGTGGAGAGCTTCCTATCTCAATGGTCGTTCCATGTTCGCTTTGGTACTCATTTGTAATCCTTTGGAAGACGGTGTCTCACAGGACTCAATCCTGAGCATCACTCTCATTGTCATTGCCATACATAGTACTGCGTCAGTGGTTCGAGAAGCTGTACATGCGTCTCTCTTCGTTGACGACTTCACCATCTGCTGTTCGTGCAGCAGAATCTCTGTTATCGAGAGGCAATTCCAATTTGTTTTAAACCGTTTACACGAGTGGAGCATGTCTACCGGCTTTAGATTTTCTGTGTCCAATACATGCTGCATGCATTTCTGAAGGATATACCGTGTTCACAATGATCCAGATATTTATCTTAGTGACCAACGTCTTCCTTTTATTGACTCCGCAAAGTTTCTGGGTCTCATGTTCGACCGCATACTGACTTGGTATAATTACATACGTGAACTCCAATCCCGTTGTATTTCATCCCTGAACATTCTTCGCTGCCTAAGCGCATCATCACGGGGTGCAGACCGAACTTGCTTCTTCGCCTGTATAGAAAGAAGTCTTGTTCGATCAGTATTAGATTATGACTATTGTATACGCCTCCGCTTCAACATCTACACTCAGAACCCTTTACAGCATCCATCACGCAGGAGTTCGCATTGCAACCGGTGCGTTCCGCACCAGTCGAATATAATGTGTACTGGTAGATGGTGGCGAACCATCCCTAAGCAGAAGATACAATATTTTACTTGGATCTTGCAGAGTAAAACTGATGGGGGTTTAAGATCATCCCACTCGCCAATACATCTCTCCCAAATTTTGGTCACCTTACATTGCAAGCCCAGCGGGTGTCCGCTTGAAAAATCTGCTGGAGGAAAATGACATCATCTTACTTCCCGTGAAATATCCACATTCTCTCACCACACCATGGTTTCTCACTCAACCAACTACCGACTTTCGATTGTTCAAATTTCCAAAGCAGGATATTCTTGCTGCTGTGTTCCTGCAGCACTTTAGAGAAATGTAAGCTATGTATTTCGATCATTCGTTCATTTACACTGGTGGTTCATCTATGAACGATTCCGTGGGGGCTGCATTCCACTGTCATAGTGCCACATGTTCTTTTCGTTTCCATTCCTTTTGCAGTGCGTACACTGAGGAGAAATATGAAATCCTCGAGCCGAAGTTCATTCTGCTATCTTCAATACGGCGTGTGACTCTATTAGTACTCTGTGGTTAGCATCTTCACTGTTCACTTGTGACATCATGACACTGACTATTCTGAATCTAATAAGTCTTCTAGTGGTCCAAAATTTTGAAAGTCCTTTGTGGGGTTCCTGGGCATATGGATATTATCGATAATTGGAGGAAGCTGATGAAGCAGCGAAGCGGGAACATAGAAGGCAGTACCTGACATTTCAACCGTCCCCACGTCAGATTCAATTCTTGCCATGAGATAGTCTATTCTTAAGACATGGCGAGTTGTATGGGAAAATTGCACCTGTAATTAAAGGTAAAAGTCTCCTTTAAGACCTGCTTGTCTTCATACCATGCGAATAGACACGAAGAAGTGATCCATATACGGTTTCGTATTGGCCACTATCTTACCCATGGTTATTTCTCATGCGGTGAACCTCCCCCATCTGTGAGTCTTGCAACACAATACTTACCGTGGAACACTTTCTCTTACATTTTATTTTCAACCTTTACCCGGTTCCTAATCACTGGGACATTACCCGGGTTTCTCAAATTGGAGTGTCTTAAATATCGTACCAGCCGACACAAACACGAACTACCCAAGAGTTTGGACGTTATGCTTGGGCAAAATGAACAGATTTTAATACACCTTTTTATATTCCTTCAGCAATGTGGCCTTTGGCACAGTATCAGTATTCATGTCATGACTTAAATCCATAAATGAATCGGGGCTCCTCCCACAAGTTCAAGGGAGGGTTTGGATTTATATCCTTCTTTCTTTTTCATTTTCTTTAAATTTACACCTTCTTTCTTCAAATTAACATCTTTCTTTTTGTTTTTATACTATTTTAGGCAACTGTTTTATGTATTTTCCTATACTCTGTTTATATATTTGGTAATTCAGGAGGGTTTTTAAAGGGCATGATCGAGTCATTCGGCGAGTTCCACACACGGGGAGAGTCATGTTGGCTCTCTATAGAGCGTTAAAACATTTACCGTACCTGTACAATATGTTAGAGCTCTAATAATCTCGATGACGGCGAGCCGTAAAGATCCAATAAAAATTTATTAACTGCTTCCATGGTAATTGGATTGCTCGTATAACCTCACTTTTGCTGAAGTGGTGTACGACATTGATGTTGTCAACTGATT
The DNA here is from genome assembly GCA_002313205.1 of Laupala kohalensis. Classification (NCBI taxonomy): domain Eukaryota; kingdom Metazoa; phylum Arthropoda; class Insecta; order Orthoptera; family Trigonidiidae; genus Laupala; species Laupala kohalensis. The sequence continues at coordinate 122,773 of NNCF01127116.1, read as the reverse complement.
ATTCTTCTTCGGGCACGTGATGTGTTTTTCGCTGCTTCGGCTTCGATTTGCATGCTCTAGCCGATGTGGCATTTCTTGCCGTATACCCGGCGATCAGCGTTGAAGAATTTACACTTATGAAGTGGATAGTCCCCACCACACGATGAGTGGTCACGTGATTTTCCCTGATTGGCTGATTGTGATTCTTGATGAGAATTTGATTGGCTGGACTTCTGTAGGCGATTGGGTGATTCCCCGCGTTGTCACTGGTCCCTTCAGTGACTGGTTTTTCGTAGCCTATTCAATTGGTTGAATCAGATTTTGAGGTTATGTTCAGATTCTTAAGCTCGTCGGCGGTGTTCCGGGTGGTTTTAAGAGCGCATGCTTTCTCATTCGCCGCGGTGAAGCTTTCTGGTTTCTTGGATCTTCTCGCCGCACATGTCTCTCGACTCCAAATCTATAAGCCATTGCTCAATTAACATGCGATCTAAAAATGTACCGTACTCACAGTATATTGCTCCTTCGGATAGTGAAGCTGGTGATCGACTCTATTGTCCTCTGCACGATGCTCCAGAATTTTATGCTTTTAGCATATTTGTTGCGGCTGGCGTCAAAATGGTTCGTCAATTTTGACTTGATGTCGCTGTAGGAGAGTTTCCGGATCGACGGGAGTTGCGAGAATCTTCAAAGCGTCGTTGAGTTCGGCATATGTTAACACGTGCGTACTGCGCGAGCTCGTTTTCAGGAACCTTAATCGCTAAGATGAACCGTGTGAAATAAGTCTCCTATGGTGGTTCCATGGGCGCGGGCGGTGCGGTATGTTGGCATCAAGAACTATGGTAGTCGAGGCGGTGCTGGCGACGCTGACTCATTTCTGGTTGTGCCTTGCGCGGCGGACTGTCTGAGAGCGTTGATCAATCCAGAAAGAGCTTGAAGTTCTGTTGATACTCCTTCTGCCACTTTGAAGAGAAGTGATGCTACGATAAACTAACCCGCGTGGCTTTAAACTTAGTTCATTGGCGCGTGGTCGCGTTGAGATTAGGTTCCGCACGAATTTCAATTTTCTCTCTTTCTATATGTTGTTTATTTGTCACACTTCTGACCATTTTGGTATTTGTGGGTTGATAAATAACGACAAAGACAGTTAAAGTAAACGTGATTGTGGCGACGGTTCGCCGAAGGAGATTCCAAGTGGGCTACAGTATCACTAATCGTTGTGTGTGAAATTTCTAGTGTGATTGGTTTGAATTTAATATCATACACAACAACAAAAATCCCTCCACTATTTTTTTCAGAACTGCAAAGAGATAAAAATGCAAATACAAAATGGGGAAAAATTATTGTGAATTTATTTCACAATGTTTTAGGGCTCCTTCTAAGCAGTTTCATTTGATATTTCCTTCAACCATTGTGTTGTGCATGTTCAAAATCTAAAACGAAATTCTTTTTCTTCATATTTTCAGTGTTTTTTCTTTAAAAGAAAAATTCATAGTAAGAATATTTTACCTATGCCAGAGAATAACAAGTATTTACATATTCATGAAGGGTTTCAGCATAAAAAATGATTTAAATAAAGGGTGAAATTCCTGGGCAAAGGACCTATTGCGGAAGAGATTGTTTGTGGAGAGTGGAAAGAATGAAAAAAGTGAAAGTGTTGTGTTATTTAAATAAAGAACATTTAAAAGTAAATTTTTGCCATCTTTACTATTTTTTTGTTACATAAAAATATACAGTTTTAAACTCACACTTATGTTTATAGTAATAATATTCCTTGAACAAAATAATTTTTGAATTTGCTTTTCCTTGTTTGAAATAGTCCAGCCTGAGTTGAAGAGTCAACTATTTATTCTACTTATAAATTTCTTCTTGTCATAAGACAAGGGTAGATATATTTTACTATGGTCATGCATTTTACTATATTCCAGTCACGATAACACATGCTTTGTTGGAGAGTAATACCTCAATAATGAGGTACCACCATTTACAACCACATCTCACTTTACAATTAATATGAACATATAAAAAGATATCAAGAAACAGTTTAGAAACATTTAAGAGTTGCATACTTGAGCAATAGCAGAAATTGACAATTCTTTTTATATATATATGCTCAGAACTGAAAGGTTCAGAACTGAAGTGTGCACACATTGCTATCATAGAGCAAGACTACTTTAACATCTAGTAAAATTTACAGTTATCTTTTCATTCACTCAGCAACTTTTGTTTGAAAAGTAACAAATGATATTAGGCTTCTTAATCTTATATGACATTTTTGATACATCACATTGAATGACATATTCACAATATTGGGAATTTTCTTCATGTGTTCAGATTTAAAAAAATTCTTCCCCGAATTTGGGATGCAAATTTTCATGATGATTGTGAAAATTACGGTAGTGTTCAAACATTTGTCTTAAATTAACTGACATTCTTAATCGCTGAAAAAATGTTACCAACACCTAAAACACATTTTTCTTATATATATATATGTATATATTTATGGATACTGTTACATTAATACTTTGAACACCAGACATTTTGGTCACATATAACAAATGAAATCTTGCTTATATATAACTTATAATGGTAGGAACACATATTAATATGTAATCACATGTTAATAGGCAGTATATAAATTTTCACATTAAACATTTCATATGGATTACAGTCACAAATGTAACACATTTTGAATTTAGATATGGTCACTTTTGGATATTCTTTGTTTATCGTGTGATGTTTCATTTCTTTGAAACAACTAAGATTATACTTTCCATACAGAAACTTTTGTTGGTAGGCAATATATTAAGGTTTACAATTAAACCAGTATGAAATAATAGAAATAAGGTAAATTGTATTCATTTTTCAATACTTCATTTACAATGAAAATCAACATTATGCTTTTTGAGTTATTGAGTTACTCATTAAAATTCTTTGCGATAATGAGTCAAATATATCACATCCTGTTGAGAATAACATCACAGCTCCAAAAATCTCATTTTACAATACACCAATAATAAATTTCTCTTACATTTTGAAATCAAGAATAAATTATTTAGAAGGGCAAGTAGTGCAACACGTACCTTTATTAATTAGGAATTGAGTAACACTTATGAAGTGTTACTATTTCACACATATAGGGACAAGATTTTTAGGGTGAGATTAACTCAAATTCATGTTCTTAGTTATGACATTATTCTTGCCGGGGTGCGGTATGCTGACAAAGTGTGAGAAAAAAAATTTAATATCTATTACAAAATAAGTTTATATATGAAGTTCCTACAATTTGTTAAAAATCTGTTTAACTAGTACATTTGAGATTAAATAAACATATATTTTATTATAGAAAATAAATTTCAATTATAGAACTGAATTATTGACTTAGCTTATTTTATGTTGGTTTTGAAGATAATTATGAGAATGTTGACAACCAATAATGTTGTTTGCAAATGTAATATGGATGAACATTTACGATACATTTACTTGTCCTATGGTACTTTCATTGCCTGTCATTTGGTCATACACTTGAACGAGAAAGCATTTACAGCTTACCTGCATTAGCGTACCAAGGTGGGGTATGAGCACAGGCCTCATCCTGAAGCCTCAAAAAGGGGTCACCAAAAATAATGTAAACACATACATTCAAACTAAATATGCTCTAAAATTATTTTGAAACAGCAAAATATGTAATAGCAGAGCTTACTGTTTCACCTCCAATTTTAAATTACTAAACATTACCTGAAAGAAAGTATGTAAACTTGTTTGTGTGAGATTTAAAAAGGGGGTCTCTAGAAATACTCTCCCACATTAGATGTAGGTATACTACTGTTTTCCTGACAAAAGATTAGACAGAAGTAAAGATATTGTAATAAATAAAATAGTTAAGAAACCTCAAAAAAGTACCAAAATAATTGTTATTTATCTATTCACTGGCTAACTGAACAACAAAATTATGTATTTCTTTTCACATAATTCTTTCTTTAAATTTTTTTTCATAATTTATATCACTCTGCACTCTCCTTTCCCCCTAAAAATTTATAAATTTTTCCGTTTGCTCTGCATAAGATCTGTCCTTTTTCTGACTCCCATAAGAACAACTTATATGTCAAAGAGTGGTTTTCTACCTTGTGCATATGAGGGTGTTATTACTCAACATGACATAGTATTCCATAACCATTTGAACATATTTAGAACATATGCTTTGAGCTGTTATCATAAATAAAGAGTCACAAGAGACAGGGTGACTGGTAACTAGTTGGCCCACCTGGCATCTCAAAGATTTTGGTGAAACAAATTTTTATGACGATTTTAACATATGACTATCAATAACACAGCAGAAATTTAATACTCAGATCATATCAAAAATCAACAGTGGATGCACACCAGTTCTATTTTATTCATTTTGATCTTCTAACCAAGTTGCTCACCCTCAATTGATCATATGGGTCAGACAGAGTGGGATATACAATGAACTCTCATTTTTGCTTTATGAAAGTCAACTGCTAACATATTGTTGCAATATATGACCATTGTCAGTGGCGGATCTAAAGGCAATGGTCAAGGTAGCAAATTTCTCATAGGACCTGTGTTGTCTCACAATTAATGACAATGTAGACTTTTACAAATTTTCCCTGTAATGAGTTGTAAGATTTTCTGGGCCATTGAGTCATAGTCTCTCATGATTGCATATGAATGTTTCATTTCCCAATAGATCACTGCTCAATGACCTGGGAAAACTTACAATTCAAGACCCTTACCATGAAATTCTACAAGATTTTCTTTTTGTTACAATTTTTCAATTGTTTGTTTTTTTAACTTGTCTTACTGCAATAAAGTTATTGTGTATAATTAAGTACAAGACAAGCATATGATTAAGTCTTGTTACCAAATAATGGCATTCTTAATATTTTCATAAATTCTACTACTTATATATTTAGTAGAATTATATATAATCTCGTGAAAAAACTGGCATAATGAGGTTACTATTTTGAAATTAAATGTATGCCGAATATAGGTATTTGAATATTATTTCACCAAAAAATCAACAGTGAGGGTCCTGAAGACATTAGACAAGACGGGTCCAAGTGGCAAGTAACCATTTGTTGCTTACTAAATCTGCCACTGACCACAATGATTAGGTGCAAACATAGAGGTTATAAAGTAGATGAATATATTCTTCACAAAATATGTATTTAAACATCACTGATCCATGAACCAGATTAACCAATAGTTCGGCCTCTGAGCATTTAAAATATTTTACCTCACCATTTTCAATTGTAAGTTTTACTATCATGTTAATTAATCATTAAAACTAAAACACCAATGTCATGCAGGGTTGTACCGATGATTATATTTTGGGTGGTGTGGGGGTTGTTCACTCAAGGTTGCCTTCAGAAATTTTTCCAGGGTGGGGGGAGACATTGTGGAGTTTAAGAGATATACCCAAAAAAGGAAAGGAAATTCTCGTTAACTAAATGATTCTAAGCAATTCAAGTGCATTCTAGAATATCTGAATACGTTAGCGCTGACTGATAAATTTTCTGCTGAAACCATGTCTTTAAATATGTGTGTTTTTCAATGTGTTTTTTTTTTCATTATCTTTAAAACTTTTATGATATATTTATTTATATACATATATAGACAATTGTTTCTACAAATAGGTGAGTGACTTTTATGTGTTATATTTTCTATTTTTGTCATTATCTTTTGAACTTTTTAAATTATTGAAGTCAGCTATGTTATTTTACAGATTAGTGTATGTATAAAATTATGTGTGTATTGTATATTGTTTGTGAATATGCATACAAATATAGCTGGTATTGATGTAGTTTTATTGATGTAATGAAAAATAAAATTAATTTTGTTAGTCTCACCAACCATACCAGTATGGTTAACAAATACAAATATTTAAAAATTACAAAAAGGAGAATTTTCTTTTAATTTGGGGTGGGGGGATTGATCCCCCATATCTCCCCCTGGGCACATCTCTGATGTCATATTGATATTAAATTAGGTTACCATACAATGAAGTTGGGCAAAAAATAATCCAATTTTTTTTTCATTTCAGTTTAAAAAGTTAATGAAGAAACGAAGAAGTAAAAGAGGTTAAACAACTTTTTCAATGAAACAAGAAAGTAAGTAGTTTTACATTAATACAATGATCTTGTGTCATTTGTTTTCCAATGTTTCATACTAAGCAGTGTAGTAACATGTCCTCTGTATTTAACATAGTTAGGCTGTAATTTCTTCTCATCTTCACAATCCATAAAACTATATCTGGAATTGGTCATTTTTACTTTCTGTAACTTTGTTCTACCATTTTCCCTTTAATGGTCATTGGAGTGGTGAAGGGTTAGATATGAGGACTCAAAATAACACAAGTCTCCACACCTTGTGATCTGTATACAAGGCAATAATAATAATAATAATAATAATAATAATTACATAATATTAATTCTTAGAAAGTTCTTTTATGTCATTTTCAGGTAAAAGTGGATATGAAACACCCTTAAGGATTTTTTAGACATTATTCGACTTTCCACTATTCATGAGGCTTGTTTTTCACCTAGGTCTTACAGGCCCTATATGGCACCAAGAACTCCAGGGCAGAAATTCAAAATTCATATTCATTATGATTTTCAATTTTTTTCCCCAGCAAGTCTTATATTCTATTAATTAACAAATTAAAGTAACAGTTTTTTCTATAACAGTAACATTTCCTATGTTTAACTAAAATCCAAAACATTACAACAACAAAAATTAATTGAAATTAGGGTAAAATGATTTTTTACTCTTATTGTTTTGTTACATTTTTTGACTTTATTTAAAAAAAAAAAGAAAATGTTTCAGAGGAAAGAAAAATTCCAGTTGGAGGATTACATTTTTTTAGACTCCACTGGAAGGAGGGACCATGGCCCTGCAAAAACTAAAACAAAGAGTGCAAACTTGTTTGTGCGAGGCTCACAAGAAACCTTGAGGGAAATTAAAAAGGTATTTGCATAACAATCAGGGGCTTTACATTACTTACATTCAAAAAATTTATTTTATTTCTTCAATGAAGGGACCCATTCAACCCCTGGCTATAGCAGTCAGACGTGCCAATTAACACATGAAAATATTTTAACTTTTGGAACTATTTATAAGAAATGAAAATTCCATAAAATGAAAAGGGATTCAGATTCTTCTTTTGAAGTATAGTTACACATTGTACTCTGTCTTTTCAAACACATTTTGGGTAGAGGTATATCTGATAAAACCATCCATTTAATTCCTTCACAGTATATTGTCATATAGGCTAGAAAGTACATAACCATTTAATTTTTTCAACTAATTTAAGATCTGACATGAAGCGCATATCTCTGATATATTCTATATTATTCCACATTGAATTCTTGTAAAATATATGTGAAATAAAACTAGTCATACAATATCAAATTTAATGTATGATCATAGACAGGAAGAAGTAATGATCATAGACATTAACTGTGACCTCACAGTGAGTTGTACGTTGTGAGGGGGCAAAGAGGTTGGGGGACGGTAAAGGTAAGCTATTAAACTACTATTGATCCTGATTTATTTCACTTGTAAGCACCAAACCTTACTCAAATTTTCAGGATTTGTCATGAGAGTACAGTAAGAGCCTCCCCAAAATTATTAGAAATAATGTTTTTATGAAATTGGGAATTTTAGTAGGACAAAGGCCCTCCCTTACTAATGTCTATGAAAATTATTATAGGCAGCATAGAATATAACAACATTTTTCTTTTTACAAAAATAAATATTAAATTTAAAGAGTTGCATAGCATAGTTCCTTGGAAACATTAATATTAATTGCTATACTCACTTGTATATACAGGTAGAGAAATAGATTTTTGATGGCTTCGGTTAAAGTTGTGCAACATATATAAACTATAAGCACTCTACTACTGATTGTCCTGGCACAAGTGTTCTGTTTCTTGAAAAATTCTTCAGTGCATCAAGAAAATGCACCGGAGAAATGAATATTTAAAAAAAAATTCTTCCTTATACAAACCTTTGATATCATGTAGTTCTGTTTTCTTGGTATTCAAAGAATGAAAATTATGTGTATCTGTAAGAGCAATATGTTGTAATTTCAATCACATCAGCGTTTAAAATAAGAATGAAAAGAATTGGACCTTTTCATCTTTTAATGCTAAGAGATTTCATTGTATGAAACTTGACTCTCATGGAATAAGAAAACACGGCGCCATGAAGTGGGATGAAGAAAGGGTTATCCTTTCACACAACGCGTCAGACATTGAATGGATAGTTCGCTGAATGCTGAATGGATAGCATTTCTTATGTTATCTGGAAGGGCAGGAGCAATACATGCAAGTTTGCATGCTGCATGATGCCATTATGCAAGGCCTCACTATTAAGGGCAGTAATTACTTTGAAGTCAGCGTTTGCCGCCCGGTCGCTAATTCCAATGGTGGGGGAACAATGTCGTGACGTAATCGTGTGGACAGACAATATCAGCGCGAAACGTTTGAGCGTCATCGTACTTACAAAACTGAATAAAAACTTAACAAGCCAGTCTAGGCATGATATTTTGTTATATAAATTAATTGTTTTAGATGTTGTTTACGTTATATAAAAATTGCACAAAGGAGGAATTCGACCAATACTCAGATATGCTGCTAGTGTATGGGCTATGTTACGAACCATAACGTTCGTAAAATGCTCATCCATATGATTCTCATCCATCACAAACTCTAAATCATTGGTGTTCTTTGAGAAGCTAACACGCTCCATGTGTACGTTCCGTGCGCCGGCTATATAAAGAGCCGCGTTCAAACCACTCTCTCTCTCTCTCTGCAGTCTTACTGCAGGGGTCACCACGTGATCACACTCTGGGGACACGTCGCCGTGTCGTGTGACACGAAGTCACTCATCTGCTCGTAGCAAATCTTCGAATCATTGAACATACTAATGTATCTGTGATACGAGACATTTTTTGGAACATGACTTTCTGTATGAAGTCATTCAACTGCTGCGCCATCTCAATACATGGCATAGCACTCTCAGCAACTCAGCATTGAACATACTTGTTCACGAACATTTTCTAGTTTCAGTTATTGCTTCCACGCTACAAGGCTGACACGAGGAAAACTACTCCACAGAAGATCACGGCAATGCGGCCATGGCAGCGGAGGAAGTCTACCAATAAGAAGCACTTCAACTTACTAAGTATTTATTCTCGTAATAATGAGACCTGCATTTAGACTCAAGAATCACTTGATCTAATGCACCTCAAAATCCTGCACAATTCTATGGTTGTTATAACCGCTATCAATATCTAAGCAGGTACTATTGTAAATAAACTTTAAGGATGTTACGGGGGGATTGCACTCAAAACTTGAGTCCAGCGAGGGTTCCTTTTTTTTATAGTGCAGATCAGATGCGATCGCACCCCAAATTTTCCAATGTATCATACTGTAATTCTGCTTTAACTGGGGAAAGGGTTATTTAAGGGGATGTTTTCATAAACATTTGTTTATGCTTTATGATATTAATTTATCCATTGTAACCCCGTAGAAGCCATTATTCTCGGAGTATTGGTTGCACACAACCAATTTCAACTTTGCAATTCAGGAGAAAATTTATGTAATTCTGCTTCTGTAAGTTACGGAAACTAAATGTATTCTATGTTAAAATGTAATAAATGTGTATTTGTGAATCTGAGACGTGTTGTACAAGAATCTCTTCTCATATCTTATCTCTTTAGCTCGTTGAAACATACGAGTCCCCACATATCCTCTATGTGTGCGGCGAATGGCTATTCGTTCGTAACAGGCGAATGTAATAACTAATACACATACAGAAAGAAAAATCAGCATACAGCGACTTAGTCTTCTACACGCCTTAGTGGATGCAATAGGACAACACCGACGATGACTATTGAAGTTATCTTAGGAATTCCAGTAAATGATATTCGTTGGCTAGTCTGTTCCTGGCGTTAGCTGCGGTCGTGAATTTTTCAGTTTAATCTTTCTATTTTTTTTATCTTTCGAGTTTTTGTGATTCAGTAGTTGTACTTAGATCCTAACTTTCATTGTAGAGTCAAATTCTTTGTTCTGTGTGAGTGTAAAGTGAAAAAAAAACTCTAAAAACGTTTCCTAAGGTTATGAAGCCTAACGGACCTAGTATAATTTCATATTGTTTTCGTTCAATTGCTTCATTCAAAGTGTGATAAAGTTTACGTAAATACAAACGGAATAATTAATTTAACTCCTTGGTGCATTAAGATTAATTATTAAAGTACATATAGATTTTCTGGTGCGTATACTATTACATCATAATTAACCTTTAAAAATACATACTCCATAGTTGCGCTGCTCAAGTTTCGTCGCTATAAATAGAATTATCTCAATATTTTACCATTTGTTTTCTTGATTTTTTGTAGTTATTCATTACACTCTTACATAACATTGCATTAGTTATTGTCGAATTAATTAATTCGCAGTTGTCCTGAATAAGTATTTCTGTCATTTTAGTTTTCGGTTCGTTTATTTATTTATTTAATTAAAATCTCATTTGCAATTTCCGTAGTAATAAATTTATTTTTATACTAATATCAGTCAGTTGTCTTGTGTACACATTTGCTTTGGTCGTTAAGTTGCTAACCAACTCACAACAATGGACACAATCGCATTCCTCAACGCATCCAAAATTGATCAGAAGGTGTACAATGACTTGGTACATGATATTAACACACGGATCAGTGCGCTGAAAAAGGTCAATAAGAACACGATCGACGGTTGGACAACAGTCAGGAATTCTCGCAGTCGTTTCAACTGCTATCACCCGGTTCAACCAAATACACACGCACCACCCTAACTCTTCACTCAAAATAGATTTAGTATGTTAGATGACATGTCCCAGTTTCTTCTCTTACATAATCCTCGTTTCATCCCCTCCCGTCAATTACTCAAATCTGCTCACAAACCACGGAGTGGTAAGCACAGCTGTCCAAAACCACTTAAAGTAGAGCTATCCAAATTTTAAACCAACACTTCTACGCATAAATCTAACGTGCTCATTAGCTGATTCCCACGGTCGTCATATATCCTCCGTTTTGCGCGAATTGCTCCCCAACCCATTCTCAGTTTCCGGTGTCTTCAAGCCAAACGCTCGTTTGGCAGAAGTTATTTGATAGCTGGACACCTATTCTAAGACACTCACAGTAATCATCATAGGTGGGCAAAATGATATTAATTAGGGAAGTCATTTCAATGTTGCTGAACATTTTCAAAAACATAAAACGGCATCTCAGCACACAAAAATAGTACTTTCTAGCCTGCCTTCACGCGTCAACATTCCACAAATAAACCACGTAATTGAATTGGCAAACATCTCTGGAATATTTTTAAAAATAACAAGTCACATGAAAGTCGCGAAGAAAATATTTCTCTACTAAAACCTCTACGATGGCAAAATCGTATCAAATCCACATCGTAAATTTGTTTAATTCTTACTTCTCAGAAGTAGGTAAAATAACTAATTCGATATCTCAAAACCAATGTCTTCCGAATATATCCACCCATTTGCCCCATTCTATGTTCATTTCCGAAACTAACGCCAGTGAAATCATATAAATCATCAGTCCATTAAAAAACAAATTTTCAACAACCATAGACGATATACCCGAATTTATTGTTAAATTTTCGTCCCACGTTATATTAAATCCACGCATAAATATATTTCATAGTTCTTTATCGGAAAGGGTGTTTCCTAACATATTTGAGAGAGCTAAAGTGAAACTTCTATACAAAAAAAGAAACAAACACAATGTTGGTAATAACCGACCAATTTTTTACCTACCCTCTTTCTCAAAAATTCTTGAAAAATTGTTCTATAAGCATCTTCTAGATTTTCTATCAAAAAATAACATTCTCTCTGACGATAAATACGGATTTCAGAAATCCTTTTCCACCACTAGCGCCAAATTTTCTTTCTTAAACGATGTTACCACTTCTCTTGACCATGGAGAAAATCCTCAGGGTCTTTTCCTTGATTTATCTGAAGCATTCGGTGTCATCGATCACGAAATTCTTCTTTCAAAATTGCAATCTTTTGACATTTGTGGACTTGCGCATCAGTGGCTGACTTCCTATTTAAAAGATAGATATCAACAGGTCGAAATATCTTGTACTAAAAATAAAGTACTTCAGCATGGTCTTTCAGAAACAAAACCACTTACTCGCGGAGTACCCCAAGGTTCAATTCTCGACCCTATACTAATTTTATTGTATGTGAACGACATGTCATCCTCCACATGAGATTGCAAAATGGTTCTTTTTGCTGATGACATTAATTTACTATGTAAACACGCCAACGCTCAAAAAGTTTTGTCTAACCTCTCGGCTTGGTTCCACGCAAATCACCGCATTGTAAACACTGACAAAACAGTGTCAATGTCATTTCGCAATTGCATCACAAAATCTTTACCCCAGGGTTCTCTTTCGTTAAACTGTTACTAATACAAATTTTTTAGGTCTCCATATTTAAGACAATCTCAAATGGAATTGTCACGTTGACAATCTTAACTCCAAAGTAAATTGTTACGCATTACGAATCTTAGTTAATATTGTTAGTTCACATATTTCCCGTTGCGTATATTTTGCAAATGTTTACTCCCATTTACGATATGGCTTTATATTATGGGTCAAATACGGACAGAGCATCCCAACTTTCAGATTTCAAAAGAGGATTGTTCAGATAATTTGTAAATCTCACACCCGAAACTCTTGTAAACCTTTATTGAAGGAGTTAAATATTTTAACACTTCCCTGCATTTATATTTATGAAACTGTCGAATTTATATTTATTAAGACCGAATTACTGAAGTGCCACCCTTGTTTCATACAAAACAGTTTTGTTCACAATCACAATACTCGCAATAGGAATGATATTCATCGTTCGAGAGTGTCAATCGCGCTTTGCCAGAGAGGACCGTATCATTCGGGAATTTCCTGGCCAAAAATATAAAAGATATTATTAAATTGAATCTCTTCAAATCCGCAGTTAAAAGCTACCTTCTGAACCAGTGCTTCTACACTGTAAAAGAATTTATTGATTTTAATATAAATTAAAGCCGTATTGTACTTGTTCAAAATATGTGATAATTTCAAGACTATTTTCCTGCATGGTAGTATTCTCTTCACATAAATTTAGTTTTATATGTTCTCAACTCTGGCAGGGTTGTGTGCATTAATTGTCTAGCCCCATCCTGGCACGGGTTTTTCTTCAGGTAGAGGCTGATTTTTTATAAAGACTCTTCAGGCTCTTGCCCAAGGGCGGCATCTATTGAAATAATTATTAGCGAATTTAGTGTTATTTAATAGTTACGATTTATCAACAATACCTTCCGAATAGTTTGATAATAATATGTACATCTGAAATGACTGTTTTGTGTTTTATTAAATACAATATTTGTTGGTATTATGAAAATACTATAGCACGTTCCGAACTATTTTTATCGTTAGGAGTATATTGCAATGTTAAATCCGCCTCTGCCTCAGGGCCCTTGATCGGAATTGAAGGGATGGTCCCTTGCTTGCTTCCGGAGAGTAAATTAGTTTATTATCCTCTACTTGATCATATGCAGTTTGTAATTGCTTTTTTGACTATAAAGTTTATTTATTTAAAGAAGCTTTAATTGTGATATTGCTTGCGGAAACGAATAGACTTCAACGAATTTTTTTGTGGAGTTTTAGGGCTCGTCGACTTCAACGAATACGACGCAAAGGACAAAGGCGTTAAATCGAATATAGCAGGGAAATTAATGATTTCGTGGCAAATAAGGTGGGACAAATAAAACTAGTGATGCAAAACCATTGCACATACTTTCTGAAATACGTTTCTCCGCCTGCAGCATAGACTGAGAAAAAATCCTGTAGTGAATGGGTCATTTCGGGTGTGACCCTCTATATTTTGGTTATCTTCCAGTTCTCTATTCATGCTCAAAGTCGCTAGATGAACTTATTACAGTCTCTTATTTGAAATTTGAAAGTAAAATAAATGTTCAGAATATTATTTCAAACCATATAGTGACATCTCAGTCTTATAAATATCGTAAACGTTTCATGTAAATATAATTTCGTTGTAGACAGAAATCGATGTATTACTTTCTCATATACGTAGTATATAGGAAGTATTTTAATCGTGAAAAAATTTGAAATCGAGATTTCGACGGAAATACCCGTTTTGGCGATCCCTGATTCTGAAAAAGTTGTTTTTGGCATAACGTCCGTCCGTCTGTGCGCAGTGGTAGATGAATCAATTTAATCTGCATTTCGTATGTACGGTGGAATTTACTTGTTGTCGCTGCACGTGCTCTAATTTTTTACTTTAAAACAAAGAGTATTTCACATGAAGGTCAAAGTACTCTTTTGAATGTTTCTCGAAAATGGCTCCAATGGCTTTGTGCAATGATTTTGCTTACATTTTCTGTACGTACAGTACAATTAGTATATATTTCATCCGCATTAGCGGTATTTCTCTTGAAAGCTTGGTAGAAACGCAGTAAAATAATTTCTGTCTGCTAACTTACACATTCAAGAAGCTTGAATAATATTGAGCAGTGTAAATGGACCAAGCAGACTTATAATGCACTTTTCGTAAACTGAAATGAAAGATATAATGATAAAATTCATAGAAGGACAGCAAAATTCATAGAAGGACAGCACAACCAAACAACATTTTGAGTTTCCCCTCGTAAGAATAAGTAAATCCTTGGATGAAACTACCCTCGAGTTGTCCGTGACGTAAATTTGGGTGTGAGAGAAACATATCAATCGAAACGTCACCAATTAATCTAGCACACCATTTCACCCTTAGGAGAGTTAAAAGTATTGAACCCCCACATGTGCTAAACTTGTACGTATACATGACATTTATGTATACATTTTTACATGATCCTCCTTCCCATTCCACCCACTGGGGTTTAGAGGTGTTTAGCCCCCCCCCCTAACCACAATGGTGGACCAGCTCTGACATAACACTTGCCGGGAGCCGTGCCGGTCGAATATTCGCTTCCGAGGCAAGACACAATGGTGGCAGCCCGACTGCACCATTTCATTAAAACGGTTATAAAATCTAAACTATTCGTCCAAATTTTACGATTTAAACACTTTTATCTTTGATAAATGCAAGAAAAAGAGAACTCATTAAACTTGATGATGGCTGATCTTTTTCTTCAAAAATTACTCTCTTCAATTGAAGCACTTTAACACGTGTATTTTCAATAACACTTTTTAAATAAGATATATTAACCTTTGTAGATAGAAATATGCTGCCGCGGACTTTTTTGTAGAGCTCTTTGAGGCAAACATATTCCACTCAAAGTTGACACCTACCTCTAACCGTATATGCAACGTAAGCTTCTCCGAAGATGGATCCCCCCACCCCGACTTCATCGACATTTATCGTCAAAAAACATTTTCTATCACATTGTTCATACATTTTAAAAATAGGTTAGCCTATGCTCTTCATGAATATTTAAATACTCGCCTAATTTTACCATGATCGGTTTGTAACAACTCAAGTATATTTCGGTCACAATACGTACCGATTACACTCCCCAAAATGGTCACGCCTTAAGCCGCCCTCGTGCGCTATTATCGTGTGCTATTATTACAACAAACACACTCCATCTTGTCCTGTGTTGACATCACGGCCACGGCCCTCTGCATAAGAGCCAAGGCCTACGAATGTCAAAGAATAACGAGCGAACAAGGAATCTACAAACGATGAGTCAATGAACGTAATGTCCACAAGTAGTTACAACGTAATCAACATGACGCAATTACGTTACACGTCGTAATTACATGATAGTACATCATGGCATCATTCACATGGCGTTTCCGCTATCATCCAACAAGATCTATTATGCATATCAACGTTCACTTGTCGCCGCTTCAAGTCATTACCAGGATACTGAATAACAAATATAATTGCTATCAGCTCGCACGAGTCCAGACGTCTCGCCTGCGCTCGTTGACTTGAATTAATTACGAAGTAATCCTGCCGCTCAAAAGCCACTTTTGATGAGCCCTCTACTTCCAATTACATTCTGAACTAATCGCTGCACGCAAACTTCATCTCGCCGAAATATTCTGAACCCGACGAGATTTCCCGGCACGGCACTTCCCACGACTTGGAGCCCGCCGAAGATCCAAGCCGTCGCAGGACGCGACGACGCTTACTCAAGTTACCCGGACCAGCCACGATTGGAATCCTACTTCCTGCGGAGATTTCCACGCTACTCTACCTTTCCAGAGGGTCCGAGGTCCACGCTACAAGTTACGCACCAAAAAGCAAGTCTGACGGATACCACGTCTGTCACACGGCCTTTAATAGCCGTAGATTCATATTTTTATTGCTTACTTTGTTCTAACTATTTGTTCCTGTGTTAACTGCTTACCTAACTTCAAGCTTATTCATTCACCATGAATAAAAGCTAGACAACGCAAATAAAAGCATTCTGAGATTGAATACAATTTATTTATTTGGCTGAACGAAAGGGAATATTTGAACGGAGTCGCCTCAAATATTCGCCTCGCGGAACGCCACAGGTTCAATGGTTTACTAGTGAAAAGGTTGCAAACAGACTCTCATTTGCATTTCTCATATATTAGTAAGTATAAGTATGGGCAAAGAGATAACGATATTGTTTTCTAATTTTTTCTCTCCGATTGAGCTCTTTCATTTAAAACACGTAGACTAGGATAAACATTTCTATGTTCCGTCGCTTGGAGACAGTATGACTGTAATGGACTATTTTCAACCTTCACGAGTCATGACAGCTCACGCCTACGCGCTTCACTCGGCGATCAGCAGCATTATACTTTAATACGTTATCATTTTACACAAACATTAAATTGAAACAATTGCATTGCACCCATTCCAATTTTTAAAAACTGTTACACCCTCTCCAAAAGCTGGCGTTCTAGACTGTAGCTTATTTAACTTGTACGTCTGACGAACGAAAATTTTGGTGAATTCTTATTCAATGCAACCGCAGCCGCGGTTCCACACATCTGTCTTTCGGCGAATCTCGAGCAAGTCGCTATTACCCATTGCCGAGTGCAATGATCCAAATATAAGCAATTTGCGGAGCACCTGGTCGCTCTGGGAACGACGAAAATTCGTGTTAGTGGTTAGAGGTTATGGAGAGTGAATCTGAAGTAATCACACATTCTGCTGCGTGTCTTGTGGAATGTTTTTAAGTAAGTAAGTTCTAACATTAACTCAATCTTTAATGAGCTAGTTTTTATTCCATATGAATAGCTATAGTGATCGGTTTTATCCAATTTTGAGATCCTTAAAATCATTATAGTTTTTGTTCACTCTAAAAGAATCAATATTGTATAACTATTTTAAATTGTGTCTTCACAACATCCCACTCTATTTATTTATTCAAATATCATTCAATACATTTAAATGTAATATTTTTATTATTTATTATTGTTATTTAAGTATTTTTATTTTCACTTGTCTCGCCCTTGAACAAATTATACAACCATGTACAGGAAATATATAAGCTAATACTGCTTAAAAATAGATAATGCTAATAATATCAATAAACGTTCAATACCGTGAAATTTTAGGACACTTAATAAAAAACAAAAATTAAGTTAATAAAAATGTTTGTGGTTTAAATCACTCATCAAATAAACTTCATTACAAAAAAAACAGTCGTAAACTGCGTATAACCATGTTGGGGATAATAAACGAAGTTACTTCATCACTACCTTATTACTTCCAATTTCTCTACTTTTTCAATTCTAAAACACTTATTATTTTGGAGGATAAGGAGAAAAATTACAAATAATTAGTTTTTTCAGCGATTACTTACTGTAAATATCTTGAAATCGTGATACTCGTATACTCGCAATCCTTGCTATTCGTAAAAGCACGGATATGTGGACAATACCACGAACACTCGCGAATATGCTCGGTTTCCTTTGATGTATCTCAAAAGACCGACACGCTGCGGGTTAGGGCGAGCACCGGTACTCGTAATGCGACGAATAACAAGCAACCCATTCACACTATTCACTATTCGGCGAGCAGTTGCCCGGAATTCGCCGAATGACGAATGTGAGGAGCCGTCTTTATGGCGGCGCTGTTACCACTACTTGATTCACACCTCACTCCATTTTCACAGACGTAACACTAACCTTCTCTATTTTATTCGGGACCCGATGAGGCATTATGCCATCATATCATATTCAAAAGATTTGAGTGAACTTTGGTCAAGGTTTTGTCAACGTACAGTTATTTATAATTGATTATCAATTAAACTAGGAAAGGTCACATCACAAGTCAGAAAATACTTAAGAAAAAGAAAAGAGATTTTCATTTACTCTCAAAAATAGAAATTTCGAACCCTAATGTATAAGTACATTCATGAATAAAGTTTTTCAAATGTTAGCATGATAGGAACTGAAACATTCTTTCTTTTTAACTTATCTTTTTTGTTCATTTTTTGTTCTTAAATTAAGAATTTGAGCTCTTCCATCATTTCATCTCAAATCAACCAGGGATTGGACTTTTAGATATCAGATTTTCATAACTTCATAGTTTGGATTCATATAATAAAATTTTTTTTTTAATAAGTTGATCTGCAGTAACTTTTACTTATAGGATTTTAATAATAAAATAATATTGCCAACTTTGTTATCGTTTAAGCTAACCAAGTTTTTAAATATTAAATTTTTCTAAGGAAATATTGTTCTAAAGACATTATTTGTTTTTTGTGTGAGCTGTTCTAAGGTTGAAGATTAAGAAAGGAAAGGGGAACTAATTTACAGTAAGAGAGGCTATTTCAACTTTTCTAGTAGAAAAATCAGCTTCTTCTGAGAACAAAGTGATAGCCTATACAAATATATTATTTTACTATTATCTTTTTAGCATATAAAATTCTTTTCATTGAGCCCATGGTTACAACTATAAACTAAAACTTATGAAAATCTAGGATGTCAACTTCCACACCCTTCATTGATTAGGGTCTTTTTTGTTTTAAAAATTATTACATACCCAGAATCTATATTTATTCTTCCATTATCACAATAATTGTGCTCTTATTTTAGGCACTTATGCGTTGTTTTTGTTTTTTAACAAAATCTTGGGCCATTTTGTCACCGGTTCTGGATTCCAAAGTCTGTAGTATAGGGTGGTCTGCAAAAAATTGTTTATCATTAAATAGCTAATCAATGAAAAAAATATTATATTATTTTTTATGGAAAGTACTTACTTTTGTTTTTTTGATGCATTAGTATGAGATCTACAGTTTTCAACCCATGAAAATTGTCAATGCTTGTATTGTTTTCATCTACTCCAGGAATGTTCCCTAAAGCCAGGAATGCCTCCCCAGCAAAGTCATTGAATGTTAAAACGTCATGATCCATGACAGTGAATAAAATCATGGCTCCTTCAACTCGACACTGTTCAAGAGTCACAGAACTGGGGAATGGAAGACTCACTCAATTTTTCAAGACATTATGTCAATAAAACTTATTTACTAACATATTTAGAAACTTATGTGTTAAAATTATATTATGGATATTGATGTCACAAAAAATGTATTGTGTGTTTATATGAATAATCTGCTACGTACAATTCAAAACATTCATCAAACATGGGATTCAATGTCTTCTTTTGGACATTAGTTTGTTGTTCAGCACAATGAGCAAATGCTTTACGAGGCAGAAGCTCTATGATAACGAAAGGATCACTAAAACCTATAATCCACACACGTAATTAGGAAAGACCCCTCAGTATTTCTAAGTCACATTCAATAAAAAAACTGTTAATTACCATTAGGATCTAAAGGAATAACCTCTCTCGCATTAAGAATCTCTACACATAGAGAGTCATGGTTAAAATAGGCTCTGACTGATAAAACTCCATATTCTGTGCTTTCTGTTGTGAACTGGTCTTGAAGTCTTTGTAGATAATAAAGATTAATGAGCCCCTCTGTGTCAGTCTTATGATACTGTAATCTCTGTTCCACTCTCCAAAATGTGGCTGAAAACAAAAATAATGTCAAGTATTCCCATTCACAAACAAAATGAGGAATCTCTCTCTCCTCATTTTCCCTGCATTTACTCCTTATGCCGATTTTTCGAGTTACTAACAGAGTATTAACTGGAAACACTTCATCGGACAATACTTAACTATTAATTAAAATTATTAAACTTAACTTATTAATTAACAATTATTGTTAATAATTAATTAACTTATATTATTAACAATACTTAAATATTATATAATAAGCAGTGTCTTTATTTATTTTACGGCGATGTCAACTGGGAAAGGGGGAATACCTGTCCCCTCTGTATATATTGTCGTGAAGATCTTTGATCCTAGTTCTGATTGGGAGGGAGCAGGTTGGCGAGCGACTTAGGGGTCGTTAAGGTCTCCACGACCTTCAGGGTTGTGGAATATGAATGCCACTATCATTTCTTTAATGTTATTTATACATTTAACAATTTATATGTACTAATAGACTACACATTTTATTAGTTTGGAATATCTGATGGAAATGCCGATATCCTTGCTCGCCCCATCTACCCGTATACTGATTACAGCTTTAGTTCTTATAATTTTATCCGAATGAATATTTTCTTATCTCCTTTTTAGTTCTACCAACCTAAAACCTGAGTATTTGTCGTGAAATCATTTTCCAATGTTTTGCTATTATTTGAAATATTAAGACGAAAACCAATAAATATTCACAAGACACGTCATTTCTTTTTGTTGAAAGCAAAGTATAATTTAAGGATTCCGAAAAATCAAAAGTCAAGGGATATGCATTTATATTTATAACAAGGGAAAGGTATTTATAACAACTGTATTTGAAAATGGAAATACCGTTCCTTCATGAAGTATGCATTAAATTGATGATTTATGCCTGTAATATTGAACAAGTTCAAAGAAAAAAGAATTACAAAATCTTTGAAAATGTTCGTAATGACGATTGAAGATGAAGAGAGAGACGACCAGAGTCCATTACCGACCTACCCGAACCAGACTTGCACCGGAATTGCGCTCGATAGCGGCTCACGTCTGCTCCCGTCTAAACCGCTCTTGGTGTGTCTTCTCTTCTAAATTGAGGCGTGCGCCAGCAGGCCTTGCAAGTATATGCAATGGCAGATAACCCACACGCTCATATACGCGAATTTTCGTTGATTTTCCTTGACCAATTTCACTATTTTCCCTACATTCTCATTTGATTTGCATTTACTATGAGTACTTATTAGAAGATAGATTTTGATGTGATGATGCTCCCCATTTAAATTGATTTCCCCAAATTACCTTATATTACTGACAATCATCGTTTTTATATCTCTTTTTGAGATTAAACGTATGATTTTTCTCTTCATACCTTCAGAATTTTTCGTAAAATTTTTTCCAGCCCTCATGTCAAGTATCTATTAGTAAATCGATTAACAATCGATTATGAATTAGCAATCGATATCTAAAAGCTGCACGGATGAAAATGGCTTCTGCTACAGTTAAAGAGTGCTGTGGGGATGTTGACTGAGAAGTTATTAATAACCGGGAGCAATCTTAATGACGACTGTATCTAAAACTAATGCTACCAAGTGAGTAATGAAATGGAGTGTGCATACTCAAGCAATTTCTTAGTGAGTTTACATTATTTAAAAGTTAAAGAAATTAAATTATTAGAAATTGTTTCGAAATGATCATGCAGGTAACAGATTAAGTACACCTGAACCGATCAACCGGCTCTTGCGTGCAGGTACGACACGCGCTTGCGCAGTTCGGCAGAATTTTTTTTTTTTTTTTTTTTTTTTTTTTTTTGTGGGGCTTTAGGGCTCGTCAACATCAAAGGTCATTAGAGCCCTTAAAACTTGTACAGGTAGGGAAAATGCAGTTACGCACTAGGGAGAGCCAACATGACTCTCCCCGCGTGTGGGACTCGCCGAATGACTCAGCCATACCCACTAAAAACCCTC
>NNCF01127116.1:54473-94742 GCA_002313205.1 Laupala kohalensis | reverse complement strand
ATATATATATATATATATATATATACTTACTATGCTGTATACTGCATAAAAACATAATACAAATGAATTGGTGAAATTGCATTTCGCGATGTTCCTTGAATTGTAAATTTGATAACGAAGGAACGTGCAGAATTGGTAATTCAAGAATTTTTCTAAGGCACGAATTCCTACGAGAACTGCAAATTGCATTCCTAAGTTACTCAAAATCTATAATAATTAGAAAAGTTTATAGGAAAATTGGCATGCTTTAGGGACTGTGCTCCATGATTGGTATGGATAATAAATTGGAACACAAGGAAAAATAAGCGCGGAAGCGCTCTGCAATGGTAACTGACAAGGAAAAAAGACGCATGAAAACATGAAACAACATTTTGGTACTATCAAGCTCATTACATAGAGATATGATGATTTAACATCGTCATCAACGTCAGAGACGGTGTTAACGACAGCGAAAATCCTGTATCATCGTTCAGTAAATACCAGCAACAGCAACGGTGACACTTCCAACAACTCGAGATAATGTCCATTTTTTAAATTCCCCGTCTCCTTAAAGTTTTTGATAAGAGGAAATTCAATCATATAACTCAAAATCAATTTATAACCTGTTGTAGTTTCTTCTTTGCAGTCATCATATTTTTGAGTTCCCTTTAACGTTCCTGTTTCGACTTACTAATGGGACAAGATGCTTTTAAAACATTTAGAGGAATCTAGATGAAACTCGATAAGATGCTTTATGTAACTGGTAGCAATGAAGTTACTGATTATGTCAGCCCTACCCATCTTAAAATTTTTGAACACCACATTTCCATGCAGAAAAATGGCAGTCATTATTTTAACTGTCATTCGAGTAGAAGTCGCCAGTCCCCTATTTTTATTATCGCGCACCTCGTCCTATTGTACGCCATGCCAATCATCATACCTTATGTCTTTGTTCTTGAAATAGTGAATTTCCTGTGTGTCGTCACAAACAACACAACGTCATCTGCATATGCGATAACTTCTCTTCCAGATCTAGTACTAATTCATTTAACAAAACATTCCATTCTACAGGTTCAGTGAATGGTAAATTGTGGACATTCTCTGTCTATCTTCCGTATTAATCTTTGTGTCCCTAAGTCCAGTACCTTGTATGATTCATTAAAATATGATTTAATTGATTACTTCAGGTTATCCGTTCTTCTTAGTTTCTCCAAACATTGTAATAAATCCCCCCAGTTTACACTATCAAATGCGCTTTCTATGTCAATAGATATTAGCAGTACATACTTCGTTGAGCGCTCTTTTATTCGTCGAATCACTTCAATAATAGCGTCTTCTGTCCCCCGGTCTTTAATGAATCGGAATTGCCACTTGCTAAAGTTTTCTTCGTTTTGTGATCTAAACACTGCATCGGCAATGATTCCATCCAGTAGTTTTCCTAACACTGTTAACTAAGTCATAGGTCAAAACGACTTACGTTTTGTTTTGTCCCCATCCGCTCCTTTCAGAAATAATTTGAGTATTCCCACTTGCCATGCCTCTGGATCATAGCCATATGAGTAACATGAGTTATATAGATTCGTAAACTCTTTTATGTGTATCTTCTCTATGTTTTGTACCATATCACTGTTAAGTTGTCATATCCAGCAGTCTTGTCCTTTTCAATTTCCTTATTCGTATCCACATATATTGCTCCGTTACTTTTTCTGATAAGTTCATAATCTCTTCTTAACGAACAGGATACAAATTATTATTCCCTCTTAATATAATAATTCATCCAGAAGCCATTTCCTGTATCTGCCCATCCCTCAGACAAACTGCTCTTTCTCTCAACATTGCTCCATACCACCTTCGGTTTTAGCTTTTCTCTCCCTATCACATTGGACATTCCCCAGACATTGACTTGCTTGCTTCCTTCCACAAATACCTGCCAACTCAGTAACTCCTTTTCCTGAATTTTCCTTTTATATTCTTTCCTTGTCTTTCTACATTATTCAGCCCACTTCTTAAGTGCCTTACTCATATACGCCTTATACCTTTTCGTGGTAGATAATTTATTCTCCTTTTTTACCTTGCTAGTTCTTCGTCCCACCAACTGGGTCCAATCTTATATTCCTCTCCTTTTTTCCAACAATATTTGACACTAGTTTTTAGCATTCACGTTTGCATGCTTTCTACTGGCCCATCTAAGTTCTCCACTCTTTCCATTGATCAATATATGGCATCCTTTTCATGCTTCGCATATTCTCCCAATTTATTCGACAAAAATGTATTTCTTTTCCTGTTGTCTCCTGCCTATCTCCTTTTCATATCTTCTCCAAGTTGACCATTTTGTGGTCACTCTCTACCCTTCGTCCTATTTGCAAATCGCTTATTCTGGTGTTTTTACTCTTATTCTGCATCGCAATATCTATAATAGGAGATCCATTTCTTGTTTTAAATGTTTTGTTTCCAAATACATTTACATTCCTGATTTTTTCGAAACAATTTTTCTAGCTGTTTCCCTCTCTTATTGAACAAACTATCTCCCGGCATGGGCGATATGACATTACAGACACCACAGACAACCACATCATATGCTTTATTTATTCTCAGATTTTTTGTACCAAATCAAATCCTTTTCTATCTTTCGGCATATGTTGCACGTACACATTTACGATTATCACCGTTAATCCCTCATTTTCTTTTATAGCAATAACGTATTTATTGCAATATTCTCCTATTCGTAATACATCAATTTTCCAATGCAATTACTGTCGCCACTTCACCCTGGTGTTCAAAAAGAACGTTGTATCCTATTGGTATATAAGCAACATTGTTTCAGCGTACATGGGCTACTGAATGGCACAGATTCACCTTATAATCCACATTGTGGATTGTATTAGCTCATTTACCACCGTTATATTACTCTGCATATTGACTTGTATTAAATTAATCCCTATCGTTCTCATTTTGCACTCGTTTTTTCTCCATCCTTAAATACTCACTACATATTTTGTCGCATGCCGAATGTTCTCCAATTTTTCCTCTGCATCACAATTAACACAGTGTGGAATACTCTCTTTTTCAGAACAATTATCAGAGTCATTCCCATTCCTTCCTCAATGTCCACAATATACTTCTTTATCAGCGCAGTTCCGAGCTAAATGGCCAAAATGTTGGCATTTGTAAAAACTAATAGGTTCAAAATAATGATCCACTCAGTACGTCGCAAATCCCATATAATCTCCCTTCTTCCTCCGTAATTCCCTTGCTACTAGTCGATTCACTTAGAGAATATAATTTTGTGGTATACTACCTTGCGTCCCATAGCGTGTTATTATTTTCATTTCAATATCTATATTACTCTCTCTTGTTACGTTTACTTTTATCTTCTTAAAAATCCTTCTTCTGATTCTTCTTTATTTACACCGTAAATAATTACTTTTGATGCAATCCGCTTCAAATTCTCTTATACTTACCACTTTACTATCTCTTGTAGCACGTTTTCATCGCCCTTTTTCGGAAGCCGCAACATATTACATCCCTTTTTTGTTTTCCAATTACTTATCACTCATATCTTTTCCCCTTTTTTTCTTCTATTGCAATTTAAAATACTCAACTATGTTCACATATTCCTCCCTGCTCCCTTTTCTGTACCAAAGTCATCTTCGACCCTTTCATAGAATTTTTTAGTCTCCTTCCCCTAATAGCCTGGGTATATGTGGCAGTATTTCCCATTCGTATCCTTTCATTCCCCTCTTGTAATAATTTTCCTCTTCATTTGCGCAGCTACCTACACGTTGTAGGCAATCCCACACATATCTTAGTTCCGATATAATGCCTTCTTGTGTCCCTCGTATGTCTTGAATGTTCTTTTCTAACCTCTTCCATACTTTTCCACCCTCTCCCATTGCTCCTTCTACTTGTTTTCTTACACATTGTGTCATCGTCTTAACTGCTTTTTTCAGTTCTTTTCCACTTTTGCTTCGAGACTGGTTACTTTCTTCTGAATGCCATTGCACCTCTCATCAATAACGCCAATTATTTTCTCCTCCACTCCTTGCGAATCTAATTTTCCCACTTGTCGTGTTATCTCATTTGCTGTTTTCGATTTTTTTCTTTCATCATATCAACACTCTCAAGTAACTCTAATTTTCCTCCCGCTTCCTTGTTTCTGCTATCCCATTCCGTATTTCATCTTGTAATACCCCTGTGATTCGGCGAATTTTTTTTTAAATTTTTCGTACAGTTTCTGTACGTGGTTTAGTTCTTTCTTTCTCAAGTCCTCCACTATAACTTTCTTCTCCTTCCGTCACCTAGTTCGAGTAGTAAAAAAATTCTTTCTCATAATCTTGTAACATTTTTTCGCTTGATAAACTGCTCTTACCGGGTGAATTCACTTTATCCCGTGCAACCATAGCTCGAACCTATCTATTCCTATCTATCTTCCTTTTTATACATCATTTCCTTCCTGGTGGTATCCTATCCGTGCGATGACAGATCATTGCACTCCAACTCTTAGTAGTTCCATAATAGACATAAAATACGCCTGGAGAGATGCTCTACACCGCGTTATCGCAACCCTAAATGGGGTCTGGGGTAAAACCCTCAGAAAGCAAAGCTAGTCCTATGTATTCTACTATAATATTAACTTCCATTTTAACTATTAGCTGTCTAAAACTAAATATGGATTTGAATATTTTCATGTCTCTCTGTTGTGTGCTTGAGTGTATGGAAAGGAGGTCACATGCATACGAACACGCTATATATTATGGGACTTCAACACGCTTAATAAAATATACACATACAATTAATGAGATGCCACAACAATACAAAGAATGAAAATAAATCAGAGCTTACGAAAAAAATTACAAGAATACGTGAAAGTTGTGTTCGCCATAGAGGACTTGCATGCATGGGCTCTAAACCACGGACGCACACTTACTGACATTTTAATTGTACATTTGAAATGGTACTCTGATTTCACCCCCATATTTTATATTATCGTAGCTGAATGAACGCGGCGTTGCTCGGGAGCAGGAATTGATCATACATCCTTTGTGCTCGTGTTTTCTTATAGTTGCGGTTTTATTTATTTCTTTTTATTAAATTTCACTCAGAGTACTTTCCATATTCGTAGTGCAAACCACGCACTTCTATTCTGACATGAGGTTGTCGCGGTTTGGGAAATTGTCTTCCGGATGAGTCTTCGTTACATTGCAGTCATCGTCGAAGTCAGAAAAAGCAATATCCAGTAAATTTCAAGAAAAAAAGCTCACAGTTTTTATATCTAATTTATACATTGAACACTTAACTATATTATTCAATGGCGCGTAGCGTAATCGTTTGTGTGCTTGACTATCACGTAGAGCGTTGGTATATAATTCTTCCCTGGGATAGCTCCTTTGTAAGGAATTCTTAATATAATTAATAATTTTACAAAAAGTAATTATTTAAGAACACTAAAAATAAAAGTAAATACTTAATATATAATTGAGATGAAAACTTTCAGTGCTTTTTACTCAGAATTGGCTGGATAATGCGCATTCGTACTCTGAAAATCGATTATCCTGCCTTCCCATCCTGAAGTCAATTTCCCAAGTCGCGGTTTACCCTTACGAGTCTTATTCACCCCACCCCAAAGCTAAGGGTTTGGAAATGTGAGATGACCGAAATTAAGACGCACTTAATGTGACATCATCGCCATAGACACAGACACATCTACACAGCACTTCTATTGTTGAACGCCCAAATGTAGCGACTGTAATATCTGTGGTTGACACTATAATTCATTTAACTTTAACGTTTTAAACTAAAAGTTATCAGATGATCTTACATTGAAAACGGCTACGACTATCACGGTGTCAAAACTAATATCGGGATTTTTCATTGCTTTCTTCCCATCCTGTATCTTTGGGGTGATAAGTGTGTATTTTTACCATAGGGACTAGTCGTGGACTCATGCTGAAGTGGGTGTGATTCTAATCCTCTCGGAATACCTTAAAATCTTGTATTCAATATATAGTTCGTATCGATAATTTTTTAATGTCTCTCTCTTCCCACCCCTCTCCTTAGGGTGTCTTACTGTGCTTTTTGCCATAGTCAGTTACCTGTGTACCAAGTTTGGTTGAAATTGCTCCAGGCATTTCGGAGTTATGGTGGACTATACATGCACACATCCATTTGTATATGTAGATTGGAATCAGTTCTATGGTAAATCATGTATTGGGACATTGCTGAGTATTAAGTAAATTTTCTCAGACTGTTGTCTGCCTTTAAAAACTTGTCGTGCCAATATTTAAGGTAGTATACAAATATATATTTGACAGATAACGAATTTTCGCAGTCATGTTAACGCAAACATATTTCATACATACCTGATTTCAAGTGCTCTATGGGAAGTCCCTTTTGGTCTGCATGGAAGAACTCGACCAGTATGTCCAATGCTTCATACAAGCGTTCATAAAATACAACTACTTTATCCTATGATAAGCAAACCAGATTATAAATTTAAAATAATAACTAATTTTTAAAATGTACAATATATGACAAAAAATTACCTACGAATTATTAGAGAAAGGGAGAGACAGCTGGAGGGAAAGATGGAGAGAATATTAGGTTCATATATAATTGGTTTGTTTATTAGCTTTCTCGTTCATTTTTTGGTAAATATCACTACTGAGACGGCAGTCACCGGTGGTTCCTTTGGACTGTTTGTGTTTCATTATTTTTAAGGTACCAATCATGCTCCCTTGCACATGGTACGAAGATTTTCAATTTATATTTGCAACTATTTGTAGCTTAAGTTATATCTACATTAATACAACCAACTCTTGATTTATTGTTCTAAGTTTCAAAATAAATAATTTATAATGAAATATAGAGACAGAAATCAATCGAAACGTTGCCAATTATCCTTGCATATCAATTCACCCTTAGGAGAGTACGGGATATACAACCCCCATATGTGATCAACTTGTACTTAAAACAGCGTCATGTCTGTTCATCTGTTCACCTAAAAGACCTCGAAATTTATGGTTTCAACACAAGTATCCGTCTTTTTCGATATAACATTTTTACATACACCTCCCTTCCCACTCCACCCATAGGGGCTCTACGGCTGTTTGAACCCTTCCCCTTTCCTCAATGGTGACCCATCGCTGATATACTACCATCGTCAGCGTCTCTATTCATCTCACTATACCAGAAAGCTAGGACTTCTACACTAATATTCACTATTTTTTACAATTTTTCGTGACTTGCTCTACCCAACTCCCACCTCTGCTATCGGAGTTTTTATTATGGACCCCTGACTTCTAATAGTTGTGAAGCACACAGCAAAAGTCGAAGAAAAAACAGTTAACACCATTGGATTTGTCGTTTTGTTCTGCATATAAACAAGTGGAAAATTTGGTTTCATGAATGAACATTAATTTTTTTAAACCTGAAATGTTACAAAGAGCGTGATATTTTCATGGTTTTTATCGATGCATCGACTTTATTATTTTTTATAAAATAAATTAAGAGTGGCAAAAATTATTCTTATTCAATGAATGATCACTGTTGTTGCCGTATTCAGTCAACACGCTGGACTCCACCTCTGACAAAGCTATACCAGTCAATGGAGTGATACGCACGGCACCAACGCCCGTGACTAGAATCCATCGCTGGTCGCTGATTAAAAACATGGTTTCATTTATCATTCGCTGGAGACTTCGTAAATAGTTTTAAACGTTTTAATTCATTTGTAATATTCTTCTGAGTCCGATAGTATAAATTTTATTTTTTAATAACGTGTCTGGTCGTTTCTAGCAATGTTTTCGAAAAAAATTAATAACTCTTTATATTTTGCAAGTAGAAGCTTGAAATTAATAAATGTTGTCACTTACACAACACTGATCGCTGAATAAGAATTATTTTTGTCTGCGATTTTTTTTATTAACTGTTTCTTTTTGCAATTTTCGTTGTACTCTCCACAGCTAGTAGAAGTCAGAGATCTATAATAAAAATTCCGATAGTAGAGATGTCATGCACATGGTCCGGAAGGAACCAGGAGTATGATTATTACTCTAAAAGAAACCCGAAAACTATGGTTTCGACTCTAATATCGGTCGTTTCACATTAATTTTAAGTCTCGCCCTTCCCACCCCCAGATTTAAATATACCGTGCCTCGATGTAATCTGAACTTGAACTTAACGTTATTGATATTACAATAAAATATCTCAGGCAACGTGAAAACTATGGATTCAATGCAAATGGATCCTTTTTAATTGTTGTTTCCTTTATCCCCTTTACACCCATCCTTTTTCTCTATGGGGCTGAATTTAGACTTACACGATACCAGAATGCCTTTGTCAGTTCAGTGATGTCAAAAACTGTGAACTAGTCACGAATGTCAATTCCGATTATTTTTACATGACATCTTCTTCCTGAGAGGTGTTAGGGGTATATAGGACTAATCATGGACGTGAGCGTCATCCGGAATATTGCTACTAATTTAAGAGACGCTGAAAACTTACTTATCAACATTAATATCACTCATTTTCTACTGTTGTTACATTTCATCAGTAAGTGGTCTTACACTTTATAAGTATAAGTAGATTATGGTTCAGAGAATATTCATGAGCTGAAGGTAGTTCAATCAGTTTTACGCGCTGTTCCAGAAACATTAGCTTCATTACATGAGAAAGTATTGGGTTCCAGATATGTATTTACACACCGGAAACCCTTCTTTCTGCTGGGCGTTCACCTCAAGCCATTTGACTCCTGCGTGGAATATTTTACGCTCAAGCAATGTACACATCTCGGCAGCGCACATTTACCAAAAGTCTTTTAAAATCTAAACTATTCGTCCAAATTTTACGATTTAAAGACATTTTATTGTTGTCAAGTGCACACAACAAAGTATCAATTTAATGAGGTATGACTTTTTCTTAATAAAATTACATGTTAAAGTATATTGCACGTCTATTTTTAAAACAGTTTTTTCAATAACTTAAGTTAATCTTAGAAGGTAGGCATACGTTGTCGCGAACATTGTTGAACTCCTTGAGGCGAACAAAATTGTCACGCATTGCTGTCACCTAAGCGTTTTGGCAGCGTAAGCGAATGCCTCTCCGAAGTTGGATTTTTCCACGACATTTATCGAACTAAACATTTTCTATCTCTTCATCGCATTAAAAAAATGCAAGTTATCCTATATTCTTCCTGAACATGTAAACTATCTCCTTAGAACATTTTACCACGATCGGTTCAGTGGTTTAGTCATGATAAGATGGCAAACAGACAGACACTTTCGCATCTATACATCCGTTTGGATTATATATGCTAACTAGCTGATAACCCGGCATTGCCCGGTTTTTTTTCTCTCCCAATCATCTTCTGTAATCATCCAGGAAAAAATACAATCTATATTACACGATGAAAACAATTTTACTTATTTAAAAAACATGTATGTAGCATACTTAATAATATTACAAATTTAATACAAAACTGGATCATATACAACATTTCTAGTTTCATTTCCAGGAGCAAGAATAATTAAATATTTGAGTGAACCCACCTTTGAGCAAGACATATAAAGTTGCCAATGAGATAAACAAATCAATCAAAAGTCACCAGTTAGCCTAGCATACCTCGTCATCGTTAGAGCATTATGGATATGTATGTGCTTACCTTTTACTTATAAGGCATCATGCCATTATTCATCTAAAAGACCCAGAAATATATGAATTATTCTCAAATATCTGTCTTTTTCAATTAAATGTCTTTACATGACACTCTCTTCCCATTTCTAGGGGTGTTAAATCCCTCTCCCCCAATGGTGGCTCAACTCTGACATAACATAGAAAGTGTCTCTTCACCACAGCAACCGCGAAACCCAGGGCTTCGACATTAATGTGGACCATTTTCAATAGTTTTTCGTATCATGTTTTTTCCAACACTCACATCTAGTGGTGTGGCGCACTCCATTTGGTCTTCGCGGGTCATCGAGAGTATGATTATTAAACTCATAAACCCCAAAAACTATTGTTTCGATTATAATATCGGTCGTCTTACGTTAGTTTTATGTTTCACTCTATCCACCCCAAGCTCTAAAGGAACCGTGCCCCATGTTGTGTGAACTTTAACTTAAACGCATTGGTAATATAATTATACTAGAACACAGACACCCTGACAATTGTGTATCCGATACAAATCGTTTTCAATTATTTTTTTCGTTCATTCCCTTTCCACCTTTTATGAGGACATAGGGAGTCTTTTAATCCCTTATAGCTGAATTTACACAAATTATATTATGGATGACACCATTCATCTCAACGACACCAAAAACAGTGAATTTGTCAAGGTATGTCATTTTGTAATTCCCTTCCCAAGGAGTGCTGGGATGTGTAGGACTGAAGCAGCTCAAGTAGGACTCTATTTATTATAGCGACCCAGAAATATATGATATTGACACGAATATCTGTCATTTTCAATAAGGTACCATCCCCTTCTCTAGGATTGCTAAGAATATATATGAGGCTGATGATCGTGAGCTGAAGTGGCGATTAGGGTGACACTAT
Organism: Laupala kohalensis; assembly: GCA_002313205.1. NCBI lineage: Eukaryota > Metazoa > Arthropoda > Insecta > Orthoptera > Trigonidiidae > Laupala > Laupala kohalensis. The sequence continues at coordinate 84,215 of NNCF01127116.1, read as the reverse complement.
TTCAGAGTCCCCAAAATGGTGTCCCCATTATACTACCCACATTCAGAGTCCCCATTATACCACTATTTTGGTCATTTTCGATTATTTCTGTTCGTCACCCCGAAACTCTTGCCTTACAGGTGCCAAAGCGAACGAAACACATTGAAAAGGGTCCATGAACCCTTTTAAATGGGTCCACACACCCTTTCAAAAGAGTGTGCTCTCTTTAAATGGGTTCGCACCCTTTTAAATGGGTTCATGCACTCTTTCAATGGGTGCGCTTGGGTCCACGCACCCTTTCAAATGGTCGCGCGCTCTTTTCAACGGATCCTTGCACCCTTTCAAACGGGTGCACACCCTTTATACTCTTATGGAACTCGTCTCAACACGTCCGCCTAGTCCCATAATAATATTTTGCATTTTTTGACAAGAGTCAAGTTTCTCCATATAAGTCCATAGTACGAGGGTGGATCAAATATTAACGAGACTTTTGCTTTTGAGAGCGCAATTTTGAACGGAACGGGCTGCCGCTTGTACAGTGCATTGTTGTATATATCAGGAGTTGGGAAGCACGTGATATGCAGGTCTTGGCTTGTTTGGCAGTAGCGCTCACGATGACGGAGCAACAAGTGCATCCTTCTGTTGCGCAACGCATTGTTATCAAATTTCTTGCTAAGGATGGTGTAAAACTAATTGAAATTTTGCAAAGACTAAGTGCACAGTTAGGCAATGAAACCCTGTCAAGAGCACGCGTGTATGCGTGGCATAAAGAGTTCGGGGAAGGTCGTGAACGGGTTGAGAATTAAACACATGATCGTCGTCTTCGGATCAGCATTACGGAAGACAACATTTCCAGTGTTCGTGACCTTATTGAAGGTGATAGACGTCTGACGGTTTCTGCAGTTGCATCACAAGTTGGAATAATTTATGGGAGCTGTCAAACAATCATCAATAAGGGTCTAGGGTTCCATAAAGTTAGTGCCAGATGGGTCCCTCGTCTTTTGACAGCAGAGCAGAAGATGAGACGTTTGGAGATTTGTCAGAAGCTTACCGCACAACTTGCAGGGAAGGGGATCCTTTTTTGGACAAAATTGTCACCTGTGATGAAACTTGGGTCCATCATTACACACCCGAATCCAAACAGGCCAGTGGCGGAGGCAGGGAGAGGCAGCCCCCGTTAAAGCCAAGACCAAGTTGCCAGCCGGCAAGGTGCTTGCGACAGTTTTCTTCGACCGGCAAGGGACCTTACAAATTGATGCATGAGCATCGCAGGAATAATAAATGTTGTTTATTACTGTGACCTTCTCGACCGGGTAAAGACTTCCTACCGTTCCAAAAGACGTGACCCACCAATTCGAGACGTCATCCTTTTTCATGACAACTCTCAGCCCCACACTGCAGCCCTAACTTGCACCAAATTACAGCAAATGAGATGGACTGAAATTGAACATCCTCCTTATCTCCTGATCTACCACCCTGTGATTTTAATTTGTTTGGGCCACTTAAAGAAGCACTAGGAGGACAACGATTCCAAGACAATGCGGGGGCTCAGGCCTTTGTGCACAATTGGCTTGTGACACAACCCTCTTCTTCCTATGATGCTGGGATTAAAAATCTACGAATCCAGTGGGAAAAATGCATCACTAAAGGAGGAGATTATGTAGAAAAATAATTTGTACTATGCTTTGTTATTCTGCTCAATACATTTGAAAAAAAAAGAAAGTCTCGTTCATACTTGATCTACCTAATAATTTAAAGTCAAATAATTCAAAATTTTGCGCCGAAAGGGTATGAAAATTCATCGCCACTGAACAGAAAATGGTTCAAACTATCATTTGAAACATTTTAGGGGGTACTTAAGCCTGGTAACTGTGACAGATATAATACCTTAAAGATATCGATGTTGAAGATTGTTATTTTGCGATGTCTGTTAAAAAACCGTTCTTTGTCACAAAAAAATTGCAGATCACTTTCATTTTGTAACCTCATCTTATTTAGACCTATAAGAAGAAAAGTTACTTAAAATAATTTTAATATCAGCGTGGGTTTTGAAAGACTGGCATTTGTTTCTCGCGTTCTTCTGAACCACAAAAATAACTTCGTTTATCTCAAGATTATTACTTTAATTGTGAATCAATTTTGCAGCTTCATGATTCATTTTGATTCTTTGCAAATTTTTAAAGACTCTCGATTTTCTTTTACAGATTACTCACAGAAGTTTCCTTTGAATTACAATTCTTTATGTACAAATACCTTCGACGTCTCAGGTGTCATTAATTCAACAATGGAAAATTCCATCTTCAAATTAGAGAAAATTCAGAGAAGCGTGAGAAAGAGGCAAATTTTCCTTCCATAAAATATGAAACAACTAAACGTTTTACTGAAATGAGAAACGAAAATAATTATCTATAAACATTTTCATGGCAGAAATTGTAAGAGTATATATTTTTTTCTCAAGATTTACACAGCTTACTCGCAAACTCTTCGCAGTGACAAATGTCATTTCATGGGTCAAGTTCAGGCAAATCACTCGCAGTGCTAACTGGTGGAACGACCAAAAGTGGTCCACTTAAAAAAAACCGATTCGTCTCCTTCCTACATCTTCATAGTTCCGATGAAGTCTTGAAGGGCCTTTCTACTGTGCAGGTAAATTTGCCTCCATCAGAATCGTTTTGAGTAAAATAAAAGAAAAAAATAATGTTACTCGTCCATCAAAAGTTCGTAAGTATGGAATTATTTATCATTATTAAATTACTTTAATGCCTAGGTGATTAGTAAAATCACAAGTACTGTTCACGTAACAGTAAATCCCCTCTGGTGGCTCAGGTAGTAGCGTCCTCGAACATCATCAAGTCATCCCGGGTTCAATTCTCGGTGGTGTCAGAAAAAATTTGCAGTTTTTCACATTAATGTACCAGTTCATATAGCTGTGACTACTGAAAAGCCAACGCTCCTTCCTCTATCCACCTCCTCCTAGTATCAGTAATAATCTAACTAATACTAACTACTCCTACTAACCCCTCCATGTGGGCCAAGAGGTTGGTAAACCCAGCTAATCGACCCACCTACTAACAATGGCCTACCACCCAACTCCTACCTCCTATCGCTCCATGTAGATAAGCTTCAATAACAGGCTACATTTCCCATTAACAAATACTACAAAAGAACGTAACAGTAGAAAATCAAACAATGACTCGCATGTATTTTTACAATTTATTTTGATATTGATTTGTTTTATAAAATACTATAAAATTATTATTATTTTATTATTATTATTATTAAAATTCACCTGTATATATTTTTCAATATTTTCATAAAATCATGTTCGTGTGTTTGAGTGAATATTATAATTAATTGTTTCTTGCAATATTATTCATTTTAATGTCACTTCTCTAGATTCCATGAAAATGCTATTTTATTCCACATGAACCTTTTTGTACTTTTGTATATTCTTCATGCTATATATTATTGAAATTTATCATAGCTACATGTCTCAACATATCTCAACAAGGTACTCATAAAACTAGACATTAATCATTACACTAATATGGAGGGGACTGTAATAATGCTTTAGAACCTACATTGACTTCACTTTCATGCGCCTTGGACTAGCGCACTTTTTAATTAATGACTGATCCACATTTTTAGGAATGTCAAAGAATCTCAAATTTAATTTTTTTCACACATTTTCCTGTATTCTGATGACCCACAAGATGACACGTCATGCGCCAAAACTGCAGCGGAAGGAACATCTTCGGTTACTAGCGATCTCACGGTAACAGAGAAAACTAAGACTGAACGGATCGTGTTAAAGCTCTCTTCCTTCCGGACTGAAATGATTCGAGAACGGACAGCTTCACTGAAACTGAGATGGAAACGACTGTGTAGTAATAAGGTCTTAACACTTTAAAGACTCGAGTACATATTTCCGTTTAATTTTAGTTGCTCAAAAGTGTTTCATATTTGATAAATTAAATGTACCTCGTGTTTTCAGTTCTTTATAAATAAGAATAACACCATTCAACGTACGAAAAATACGAAAGTTGGATGGTATCTCGTTGAAAACATTCAGAATTTTTCATTTTGTCTCGGAATTTTGACAAACTTTCTTTCAAAAACAGAAAAATCATTTTATTCCGAAATGTTTTTGAGCTAACGAGAATTTTCTTTCTTATAATCGGATCTGTTTAAAATTTCACAGTAAAATGGTTCAAACTCGAAAATATAAAACCACCAGGAATGGTAAAATCTAGATCTTTAAAGTGTTTATATATTTCGCTAACTTTTACTTTATAGGAATGACTAGATTTATTGTTTTCTTAAGAAAAACACTAATTTTAACCTTCATGTGATTTGTAAATCTCAATAAATAATAGAAAAATTATTCTTAAACAAATGAACGTTATCTCATCATAAAAAGACATCTTTTTTATTTGAAACATTTTTGTGTGTTACTTGAACTGTTTTTGGAGAAAAACCTGTCCTATGAGGCAATTTTTGTAGCACTTTCATCTGCATATCTCGTTTTGATATTTTCTTTGGACTCAGACAGACTTAGATTTGGAAATACAAAAAATATGAAGTAGATGCAATTGGAATTTAATCCAAACAATTAATTAAATACCAAAACAACAGTTAAAAACTTCGTATGAAAACATGGAGGACCAAGAGCTAAGTCAGATTCACGAAAACCAGGTCTTGAAAAACAAATATTGAAATAACATTGGAATAATGCAGTATGAATGTCCACCTTGAGTATATCCCAAATGGGTGAAGATATTGAAGTGCGGTTTACAATAAGGTTGGTAATCTTACTTTGACACATTCATATTATTTGTAACCTTTTGGTAAAACAGAAATTGATAATAACTTTTATTCAATGGAATTGTGTATTCTTTTCAGCACATTTTTAAAGATGCGAGGCAAGATAAATACATTCTTTGGATTTGAACGAACATCTGCAGCAAAATAGCTCCACAACTATCGAACTATTTCTAACGGTTCCGCGACAGCTGTGAAGTAGTTTCATTGCAACGAATCTGTCGCGACAATCGCACTCGGTTCCTCTGAAATATATTATTGAAATGAATGTATTTTTATTTGTATTTTACGACATAATGTTGCAACGAATTGCAAGGAGTATACGTTTTTTCTTCATGAATGGTTATAAACTAAAGTTTGACACTAATTTATTTTGTTAAAACAGGCGCTTAAATAGAATAAAAGGTCTGTTCCAAAGACTAGACCTATGTATCCCTATGCACTTTGACGCGTTGAATTTGAATCTGGGTCCAGAATTGCTCCATCACCCTCCATTCTCTTAATCGCGAAAAACAGCCCATACACACAGAAAATACTGCTTTAAAAAAACTGGAAGATGATGAAGCAATTCCGAATTCGGATTCAACGCGTGAAAATTCAGGGAAAATAGAAAGGATTGATAGGTTTAGTCTTTGGAACAGACTAATTATTTTTTGTACGTTATCGGGAAACGTATGCTGCCATCTGAAACCCATGACTAGATAAACAGTTTCATTCATAGGTCAATGTGTGGCTGACCAGCAGGCACCCTTGATTGCACGTCATCACTGTCTAAAACTAAAATATAGTTTATTGTAAAAAAAGCAGTTGCAAACTGCGCATGACCACGAGGTGGATAATAAACTAAGTTACTCTCTGGAAACAAGCAAGGGATCATTCGATCAATTCCGACCAAGGGCAGTAGAGGATTTAATACTCATAAAAAGTTATTTAATAAATTTGTACAGTTATCCATTCAAAAATGAATCGTAGAAATTATGTACAATACAAGATAATAGTAACAAAAGTACTACTGGCATTCCCGCCTAATTGAAAATCCGCATCTACCCTTAGAAAAGCGGAGAAAAACCCCAGTCAGGACGGGGCTACAGATATAAGGTACACAACTGTGCCAAAGTTGCGAGTTGGAAATCAACAAGTATAAATAAAAAAGATAAAAATATCACGCAAGAGAAAAGTAATTTAATCAGTATTTAGAGTACTATAATAATGATGTGATAAAGTATAAGAGGAATTAACATAACTTTACATAATCTGTAATTATATGGAAAACAATATTTATTGGAAAATGGGAACTAACATAATTTTTTTAATGAAAATCAGTAAATTCTTGAACATTGTGGAAGAAGTAGCGCATTGGAAAGTTTTTAACTTCGGATTTGAAGAGATTCAGTTTATTTATATTTTTGGTAATGGAATTATGTAAAATGATTCCAGAATGATATGGATCTTTTTGGAAAAGATGGGTAACACACTAAGACGATGAATATATGCCATATTACGAGTGTTGTGTTCGTGAACTAGACTGGTTCTTGGAAAGTAGGGGTGGGATTTTAATAATTATCTTAAAAAACGTTCGACTGCTTCATAAATGTAATTGCAAGGGAAAGGTAGAATATTTAATTCCATAAATAAAGGTTTACCTGAATTTCGAGACTAAGACTTACATATAACCCGAAATATTCTCTTTTGAATTCTAAAAGTTTGAATGCTGTGTGCGGATTGGACCCGAAATATAATGCCGTATGGTAAGTGAGGATAAACATTTGCAAAATACTCGTAGCGAGAAACGTGTTGACCTACAACGTTGACTGGAATTCGGAATGCGTAGTACAATTATCTTACTTCGGAATTCAGATGTGACAATTCCAATTGAGGATTTCTTGAAAACGTAGACTTTAAAATTTGGTTAACTTGACAGTTTTTATTTGAGTTCCGTTTATCGAAAGTGATGTAGGAGGATGAGATTTCGTTACGCTACTGCGATATGCATACTGTTTTATCAGGACACAAAAAACGTTAAATACGAAAATGTTGCAAAAAGATAGGTAGCAAGTATTTCTGTTAGGATGGTATTTTCGAACTCTACGCTGTGCATTTGACCGACAAAGGCATTATTGTTTTGTGTATATAGGACCTCAATCAGATTCCTATACATTGGTTTAAAACGTCTAATGCGGGAATATAAATAAATTTATTGTCAAAAAATTAGTACAAACTGCGTATGACCACGCGGAGGACAATAAACTAATTTACTTTCCGGAAGCAAGCAAGGGACCATCCCATCAATTCCGATCAAGGGCCCTAAGGCAGAGGCGGATTCAAAAATTTAAGCAAAAATTCCTAGATAAGACAAAAAGTTATGTACGAGTTATAATACTAATAGACTGTCAATATGTTTGTAATTTAACGCAAAAAATTTATAACACGTACAAATTATTATCGAACTTTAGATTATTCTGAGTATAGTGTTTAAAAATAATAAGAATTGAAATATCACTAAATTCACGAATATACGAAATATATAGTTATCTGTGGCGATTTAATATCAACATCCTCAGAGAATCTGAATCCCAATAATCGATTCAATACCCTAATCAGCTCCTTCAATCTTGTTACTGCCACATTCGACCCTACTGGCCTCTCCGGTTCATTCCGATTGCTAGTATATTGCTAGATAATTCTCAAGAGTAGACATTCATGAATACTTCTCAAGTATTTAACGCGAGATACAGCGATCACCTTGCACAAATATTGATTATTAAAGATAAATTAGAACCACTTTATATCCTCTTGTAGCTTTCTAGACAGTTTAACGAAAAGAATTATCCAACTTAACAGTGTTTTTACATCAGGAAATTTGGGATGACGTATACCATCCTGAAATCATCAACGATAAATTCAATATATTTTTTTCGGTATTTTTGTAATATTACAACTATCTTTCCCATAATACGGAAATTAGTTAATGTAAACAATCACAGTAGATGGACAACCCAAGCGGTAAGAGTTTCTTCAGAAAACAACATTATTTATACTACCTTTCAAAACTCAATAACAAACCTCCCGAATCACATAATTATTTCCGTAAATATAAGTCCATTTTTAGAAAAGTGATCTATTCGGGTAAAGTATTAGAAAATGACAGGCATATACTAAAATCGAACAACCAAACCAATATTATGTGAAATATTAAAAAAATTCACGTCCCCTTCAGAAAATCACAAAGAAAACATTTCCTTACTAGATTATGGCAAAATTGTATAAAATTCAAAGGACATCGCAAATTTGTCTAATTCGTATTTCTCAGAAGTAGGAAAAATATTTAAATCAGCAACTCAAAACCAATGTCCACCAAATTCATCCACACACGTACCGCATTCTATGTTCACTTCCAAAAGTAACAATAGTAAAATTATGAGTTCATTAAAAATAAATTTTCAGCAGCGGTAGACGACTCTTGAAGTTATAGTAAAATCCTCTTCTCACGTTATATTAAATCCACTCATATTTTCAATAGCTCTTTGTCAGAAGGTGTGTTTCGTGACATATTTAAGAAAGCTAAAGTGAAACCATTACATAAGAAAGAAATAATCGTGTTGTTGGAAACCATCGACCCTTATCACTATCTCCTACTTTTTCAAAAACCCAGGATAAAACTCTTCTATAAGAGACTTCTTAACGCATAATAATATTCTCTCATACGATAAGCACGGTTTCAAGAAATCCCTTTCAACTAGCAGCACCATATTTTCTTTTCTAAATGATGTAAACAATTCCCTTGACCGTGGAGATAATCCATAAGGTATTTTTCTTGATTTACCGAAAGCATTCGATGTAATCGATCACGAAATTCTTCTCTCAAAACTGCATTCAAGCGGCATTTGTGGATTGGCACATCAATGGCTAACTTCCTACTTAAAAGATGGGTATCAACATGTTGAAATTTCCAATGTTGAAGAAAAAGTATTTCAGCATTAATCTTTCAGAAACAAAACCCCTTATTTCCGGAGAATTCCTCAAAAATCAATTTTTGGCCCTATCCTCTCTTTATTGAACGTAAATGATATGTCATCCACCACATCTGATTGCAAAATGATTCTCTGATAGCTGATGCATCTGATTGCTGACGACACTAATTTACTATACGAACAAGTCAATGAGCAAAAAGTTGTTTCTAACCCCTTGTCTTTGTTTCATTCAAATCGTCTCATTGTTAACCTGACTTGTAATACAAAAGAAGATATCAAAGTTTCCAAGTCTATCTTTGAACAGTGAAAAGAATTATAAGGGTCAACCTGTTAAGATAAATGATTTGTCCTAGGTTTTAGTTTATTGAATAAACGTTATGCAGACGTCAAAACTTGTGTTACCACGATCCGTTAATCAATACCTCTTCGTCTCCATGGGACAACAATGTGATTTTACTCTATTTTTCTGTTTAAATGCACAATATCTTTTTCAAACATCATGATCAAAGATTCTGTATCTTGGTAGTTATTGTTCACTATCTTCCCTGGCTTAAATAATAAATAAACGCTGTTTCATGGGAACAGGATTCTATCCTTTTTATTGTCATCATCAACAAAATACACCGGAAACCTTTAATAGCTTATCCCAAATCCTTTCAAATAACATTACAATGCCATTTGTATGAACGTTTCGTAATAATATGTCTACATCTAACTTAAAATTTAATAATATCTGTCTCTTCGTGTGAATTACATTTAAAAAGTTTGTTTTCATCTCACATTTCAATTTTTTAGACAAGTTGCAGGAAGATGTAAAACATATTTCACTTCATTTCATCAATTCGGGAGGACTTGACATAGTAATTTACACTTTGCCAATGCATATAATAAGCAAATTTTAAAAGCTTTAGGATTTTTTCAGAAATTTAAGTATTATTAGTACTTACGACGCTGGATGCGTCAAGTTTTTAAACACATTCTAATTTCCCACCCCGCACATCGAGCCGGTCGTCGACGCCGTAGCTAGGGCAGCGAAGCGGAAAATTTACGCCGACGTTGCCAACCGGCGCAGCCGCCGCCAACACACGTTGGCCACGGCGCAGCCACCGCCGACGCTGCCCACGCTCACTGCCGTCATCGCCAAGTCGTTCGACCGGTATGTCACTCCCCCCAACCCCCAGGACAGGGATAAAAGGCGGCGCGCGGCTCAGAGAGGGCAGAAGAGGAGAAGCGGAAGAGAGCTACGCACGCCTTGTGACCTGCGCCCCGGATCTTCGACCGGCAACTATTCTCGCGATTCTCAAAGGCTCCAACGACTACCGGACTATCGGAACGCTATCTCCTCTTGCAGCGCCTTGGCCTCCTCTTCTAGTCTCTAGTATTTAAGCCGGTTTCTCTCATTACTTTCTCTAGTACCAAGATATATAATATGGGTGACGGTGGATCCCCTTGGCATAATCCATTATTTACTGAGAATGGTTCCGACAACGTTCCTCCAATTTATACTTCAGCTAACGTATCGTTAAGAGTAAATTTGACCATATTAATTAATTTTTGAGGTATGCCGAATTCCGTTAGTACTTTAAGTAAGTTGCTCCTATCTACACTGTCGTAGGTTTGTTTTAAGTCCATGAAAAGATGATAGATGTTCACATTAAATTCATAGCTTTTTTTTCATTATCATCTTTAGTGCGAAAATGTGATCTGTAGTAGATTGTGGTTTTCTGAAGCCACATTGATATTCTCCAAGAATCTTTTCTGAGAAGGGATCTAGTCGTTTTGCTATTATCGCTGACAATAATTATACGCCGTATTTAATAGTGCGATTCCTCTATAATTATCACAGAATATTTTATCTCCTTTTTTGCGAATAGGGAAAATGACTTCCAATTTTTCATTCCTCCGTCTATTCTTTGGTCCACATATGTTCAATGAATTTGTGTATTTCTTTCAACATCTTTTCTTCGGAGAATTTAATTAATTCTGCATTGATGTCGTCTTCGCCGGATGTTTTATTGTTCTTTACACTTCGCATTTGAACTTTTATTTCTCTTAGAGTAGGTGGTAGCTGTTTATCCATTTCTCCAGTTTCTGTGGATATAATAGCACTAGACCCTTCTCTGTTCAACAATTCCTAGAAGAACTCTCTCCATCTCTCCAGTATTTCCTTTTCGTCTCCAATGATCTTTCCTTTCTTATCCTTACAAAACATATTTCTTGATTAATACCCTAACCTCGTGTTAGCCACCTCTTTATATAACTTTTAGTTGTTCTTTTTATCATGTTCTGCTTGCTATTTAGAGATTCTCATTTATTCCCACATTCGTTTCTTATGTCTGCATATCCTTCTCACTTTCTTTCTCTTTTCTTGGTATGATAACTTTGTTGCCCTAGTTAGTTTCTGAATCACTGATTTCTGGGCTTCATTTCTTTCTTTCACAACAAGTTCACATTTTTCATCGTGCCTGCTATTCTTCTTTGGTCTCGGCTTATATACTATCACTTCCTTAGCCACTACATGTAACGTTTCCTTGATCTTTTTCCATTTATACCCTAGCGTTTCTCGTATTTCCTCCTCGCAAGCCAAGTGATCGGATATTTTAGACTGGAACTTGACTCTGAATTCTCTATCTCTTAGTTGTTCTACATGATACCTTTGTTAATTTTTCTTTCTCTTTTCATTTTTCGAACTGATTCTTTATCTAAGCTGTGCCCGAACTAAGAAATGGTCTGTATCACATTGTTTCTCTGTAACTTCGGACGTCTATTATGCTTATTGCATGATCCCGGTTTATCATCACATAGTATTTGATTTAAATGCTTTCCATCTGGGATAATCCAGGTTGCTTTATGAATTTCCTTGTGAGGGAAATGTGTGCTTTTAATACTCATATCTCTACTTGCAGCAAAAAGCACTACTCGCACTCTGTTATCATTGCAAGTTGTGCGTTTGCTGTACTTCCCTATCACGAGTCTCATGCTTTCTTCCGTATCTACTTGTGCATTTAAATCTCCTAATATTATCTTTACATTACTGAGAGGCACCCTATCTCATATAGCTTTAACTTTTTCTTAAAACATTTCTTTTGATACTTCGACTGCGTGGTCTATTGGACATCATGCAACCTTTATCAATGTTTGCTTTTATTCTCAACAGACATATTCTTTCATTTATAGCTTCATACCTTATTATTACATTTTTCAATGTTTTCTCAATCATAAAACCCGTACCTATCATATATTACTTATTACCACTTAATTAATCCTCTGTCTCAGCAAATTTTGTTTCCCCCATGTACGAGTAATTTCCTGAACAGCTGCTATATTTATCATATAATTTTTAAGTGCATCATTTAGATTTTTACTCGCGTGTGGCTGAAATATAATTCTTACGTTCCATGACATTAGTCCCAAATTCTTCATCTTTGCCCTAGTCGTCTCCTGTTTTTTGGCCGGTTTTTCATTTGTATTTGAGGTTTTGTAACAATGTTTTACAAGAATGGGTTGTCTGCCCTTTGCTCAACCCCCATACCCTGGAGGACTGAGGACTTTTTCATTCAGGATTTACTCCCTTCGAGGGATGACTACAGTTGAATACGGCTCCGGAGGTCTCCCCACCCCAACCCTTTGGTTTTCAGTTTGAGTTTTCCTTCCCTTAGCCTAATGTTCCCGTTTTAAAGCGCCGGAGACTTGCCTTACGCCCGTTCTCGTTGGCTGCACTCACGAAACTCCTGAGAATCATGTAATGCATTGCCCAGGGGCCTCCACGAGGAAGCGAGAAATCGGAATTGACTGACACAGCCCTATTTACCGGACAGTCGTGCAGGCACTTACCAAGTTACACATATAGGCATAGTGTACCCCACTTGCGTCATATCAGTCAATCGAACTTAACGGCATTGGTATTATAATTATAATCTCAAACACCTTGACAAGTGCAGATCCGATGCAAATTTTTCCTTTTCAATTAATTTTTCGTTAAATTCTTTTCCCTCCCTTTTTTCTCCATTATGGCTTAATTTAGACCTAAACGATATCAGAGGTGACACTATTAATCTCATCGACATATAAAACTGTGAATTTATTTACGATAATTTTTGCATGTTATCCTTCTCTTGGAGTGTTGGGGTACATGGAGTTTGTCCTGAATTTACGCAGCTTCGGAAGAGTGACTTTTTATTTTAGCGACCCGGAAAACTATGATATCACCACGAATATCTGTCATTTTTAATGATCTTTACATGCCATCCCCTTCCATAGGGATACTATTAGTGTGTGGAGGTTGATCGAGGAACTAAGCGGCATTGAGGAAGGGGATACATATTCAGCGACCCCAAAAATGGTATACTCAATTTCGGTCGTTTCCGATTATTTTTACTCGTCACACCATTCCCACTCCCTACCCAAGAGGTGCTAGGGATGTCTTTTTCCCATGGGGGATGAATTTTAATTCATATGTTATCTAGATATCACTATATTAAATCAACGATGCCAAAAACTCGTCGCCGACGTCATCTTCGATTATTTTTTCATTGCATTGTCTTCTCAAGCGGCGATAGGAGTGTATAGGGGCTGACTTCTAATAGCTATGGAGAGTACCAAAAAATCGCAGAACAACACAGTTACCACCATTGGATTTGTAACTTTGTTTTGCATATACACAAGTGAAAAATTAAATTTTTCGGTATTAAAATTTCCCGAATGGCTTGTGATTCATTAGAGACATATTTTAGATTAGGGTTTTTTTTGTTAATTTAATTTAACGACCTGTTTTAGATTATTTAATATTTTTACGTTTCGCGTCTACTCAAGTCTTCGTCAGATACATTTGATATTCACAATTTAGCTAGTACATACCTAGTTAACGCACATTAGGGTAAAAATAAATAACTACATTAAGTAACTATTAAACAAATTATAATAAACAATCATAAATTGATTATTTATGCTAATATTATGTATCCATTCATAAATTTAAACAATTTGGAGTTGATTTATAGTATTACATCTCTTCGGTGTATCTTTTTTGAAATTTGTTTATCTAAAATCTTACTTTCTTTCCATTTCACTTACTTATTTAATAAGATTTGTTTTGATACGATCTACTAATACACTATTATTCTTATTAATATTCCTTTTATGTTCACTATTCTTTTCTTAAGACATTTTCGTCTACCCTAATAAAATCTAAAATCTAAAGGATAGTTGTTGTCTTGAATTACTTCTTTCACATATGAATCAATAAAATACAATAATTGGTGCAAATAGGTGATCAAGGGGTTTTGTCCAATTTTATTCATATTTTGACTTGTTTATTTTACGTCAGTACAACATTTCTGGTATCAAATTTATTACAATCATTTATTTAGCTTGCTTCGTTTGTATATATGTATGTTTACCTTCCATTTCAAAATTGTAATCAATTTTTCGGCTACTTCCAAGATTCAGATCGAGCTGAAATTTTACAGGTGTGGTTTGCATGACAATCGATAAATATCGTACCAGTTTACGAAAATCTACCCTTAAGGGGGTGAAAAGAAATATCTCACCATAACTCTAAAATGCTTGGAATCATTTTAGTCAACTTGGTATACGGATGACTTACTATCTGACAACAAGCATTGTGAGGATGAGACACGCCTGACACCCCTATGGACGAGGTGGGAAGGAATACAATGCAAAAATAAAGGAAAGAAAACGATATTCAATTGAAAGCCAGTGAGAGGCATAAATACCTCCCCAAAGCTGTGTATGTTTACAATCAGACCACATGGGAGATGATATACCCGTAGCACCCATGGGTTAGGGGTGGGAATGCGGTGGAGTAAAAATAATAAAAAACGACCAATAATGGTATTAAATGCAGCAATGCAGCTGAAGAGTGACACTCACAGGGCAACTTACGCCCACAATCACCCCCATGAGGAATGTACATCTTCTGAGTAGCGGGTGAGAAGGAGATAAAATTAAAAATAATCGAAAATGACCGATATTGGTGTTGAGAAGATAGTTTTCGTAATATGAAACCAGCAGCGATATTCTCGATGACTACTATCGGATTTTTTATTATAAACCCCTGACTTCTAATAGCTGTGGAGAGTACAAAAAATCGCAGAAAAACACAGTTACCCCCCTTGGATTTGTAATTTTGTTTTGCATATAAACAAGTGAAAAATTTGGTTTTATGAATGAATATTAACTTTTTAAAACCTGAAATGTTTCAAAAAGCGTGATATCTTTATGGTTTTTGCCGATACGTCGACTTTACTAAAATAAGCTAAGAGAGACAAAAATAATTCTTCCTCAGCATATGATCACTGATGTGTTTGTGAGAACATTTATTAATTTCAATCATCTACATACAAAATATAATGAGTTATTAATTGTTTTCGAAAACACTGCTAAAAACGACCAAAAACATGATTAAGAAATAAAATTTATACTGTCGCACTCAAAAGAGTTCCATTATTACATTAAAATTGAATTAAAACGCTTAAAACTATTTACTGTCTCTGTCAAGTGATAAATAAAACCATGTTTTAAATAAACCGCCAGCGGTGCATTACAGTCACGCGCGTTGTTGCCAATGCCGTATTCAGTCTTCAGCTGTGCAGTCCAGCGTGTTGAAGCTATACCTGTCAGTGGAGTGATGCGGCAACAACAGAGGTGACTGAAATCCGTCGCTGGTCACTAATTGAACACATGGTTTTATTTATCACTTGCTGGAGGTTACATAAATAGTTTTAAACGTTTGCATTTAATTGTAATGTGATCATGGCATTCTTCTGAGTGCGGCAAGTTGTATTCCTTAATGATGTGTCTTATCATTTTTAGCTTCGTTTCGAAAACAACTCATTATTTTTTGCATGTAGAAGCTTTAAATTGTTAAAATTAGTAATTATTATTGTGGAATGGAGATTGGGATATTACGTTATTTCTATCTTTCATATCTTTTTCTTTTCATTTGTGAAAATGAATATTTTTGTGCTATTTTTGCAAATATTGTGAGTATTAGAATATTATAACTTACTAACTTTCGGAAACCATGAGCAGAATAGCATTATCAACAGTTTCCGTGAGAAAAACTTATGTCACGAAGTAATAGTTTTCGTTTCCGTGTTGGAAGTGTTCGTCCAATGGAGGTCAGTAAGTTTGGAGGTGGAGAGAGGGAGACAGGGCACAGCATATCAGGAGCGCCCAGAGAAGGGATTTCAATGAGATGTCTCCTTTTAATATAAGAATGTCCACAAAGAAAAATGATACTTAACTTTTTTCTAGAGTTCTTCTTCTTTGTTGAATCAAAATTGAAAGGAAAGCATCTCTCAAAAAGGGTATCGCCCTGATGAAAATGCCAGAATGGTATCTTTTCTTGGCGCTCCTGATTTATATATAACACATTGAAAATGATAATAATGAAGAAAAAGACTTCCAATAAGAGAAAAGAAAATATTTACCCCGACATTCCCATCCATCTGCTGTCCCAATTCCAAGAGACACACGTCCCAAACATCAGTCAATACTCTTTCAAAATTGCGTGGTAATAGTACTGCATTTAATGCAACCAAATGACTGTCAAGGAATTCTAGAAGAGGAGATATCGCTTCACTTGTTGGTAAGGAATCTGGAGACCATGCCAGATGGAACATAGCTTTCTTCAGAGATGGTCGCATCTGAAATTTGTTCCCATTCTTTATATAACAAGAAATTATTTTGAAAGGAAAAGTGCTCATTCGTTTATAGTCATATTTAATTCTATGGCTTCGTCAAATTGGACTTTCCCTTCTTTCTCTGCAAATGATGCTTTCACATTTGAAAGCTATGAAATATCAAAAATGAAATATGTTCTCAAGAAAACAGATTTTACGTATGTACAAATATTATCCCCATCACCCACTTTTGAGTACTATTACAATATGAGTGCATGTCTCGTTTCAGTGAGAAATTTTGATTTTATCTACCTCATTTTCATTTTTGAACGAATGTTACATTCATATGACTCGGAGATGGGAGGAGAGTTACTTAAAGTACTTTTAAATTATGGAACCATAGAAAATGTTACCACAATGTACCACGCACGACTGTAAATAAAAAGAGAATTTCTTACTTTAGCAGCAACTCGACTAATGATCTGCAAGATTCTTGCTTCTAGTTGTGTTGTAGCTCCATCTAAAATTCCATATAGGACATTCCTCCATTGATGCGTGTTTCCATCACCAGTGGCTAATTCTACTGCTTCTAAAATATTTTCTACACGTAAGTCTATACCCAATGTTGCAAGAGAACGTCTCACATACTCAAGATCATTTACTGTTACACACATCTGGAAAACAAAGTTAAGAAAATTTAAGGAAATATTTTGACTCACGTCATGACAAATCAAATTGTCCATCGTAATTGCAACCTTCACTAAGTTGCAGATTACAGGAACTGGATACCTTGTTTACCTTTATTTGACAGACAAGAGAAGGACAATATAACATTCAGAAGGAAACCTCAACATATCGTTTTAAGGAGGAAAATCAATATATGCATGAAAACACTCGATATTGTTATCTGGGTTGAAGAAGACGCTTAGAAGAAATTTATGCCAAAGGCCCTCTCTCAGTTCACAAGGACTATGTTTCTTAAAACCATGTGCAATTATAATAAAAAGAGAAAGAATAATTTCCACCAATATATCCAGAAACACAAATTTTGTTGGGTAAATTGGTGGTAATTTAAAGTCTGATATTTCTCCTAATGTTGATAGGGAAGATAATGCTAATGGACCAATTATGCACCAATAACAAATCGAATATTTCATATCATTGTTTTTTTTTAATCTAACGTCATGCAATCTAGTTGACAACTCACAAAATGAACCTCAAATTATTCAAAAGTAAATAACCCAATAATGAAATTTTTTATTCTAGGAAACAAAAAGTCTGAAGGAACCAAAACACACTTTTTATAAATTATGAGTACAAGCCATTGTGAAACACTGTAGTGTAGACATATCTGACCACATTGCCAGTGTGTGATATATTTCGTGTCTGAAGATATTCAACTCAGAATGTTATATCCCCGAATTACCCTGCCACCAAATTACTCAATCTTACCCAATAGATTCAAAGGTTACAAAACTCTATCAGGTGTTCTCGGAAATACTGTCTTTGGAAGAAGGTGGAGAGAGGTTTGTTTTGCTAGGATGAGTAATGTAGATTAAAGTCCTGGAATTTGTTCAGTTTATGGAGTTTCTTATCCTTTCCGTCAAACGACCGTTGCCGTTCATTTTTTCTCCTCTCGGGTATAAGGTACAGCACCCAGCCATAAACAAGTGCATTTGCCAAAATATTCTTATGAATAAAGAGTTATGTCGTTCAGTTCACTGGTTTGCTTCTTCTTTTGTATTTTATCCTATAACTATTTCTGTGTATTTTTATTTCAATTATTATTCATATTATATGTTTACTATTACTACCAATTTGGTTATGTTTTTTATTCTTAGCCTGAAGACGCTGAATACGTCAGTCAAAAACCTTTCGCTTTAGTTATTGTAAATAATAAAATTTGGTGAAATTATATAAAAATTTTCAACTTCTCATTACCCTTCAATATGCTACATCATATGCCAGTCAATATACTGCCAACAATCCATTAATTAATTTCTGCATATATGTCTGTCATATTGAAACCCCAACTTTTTCCATCCATTTCTTCTGCTTCCCAAATGAGTACAAAATTATTCATTAGCGGACGAAATTACCACAAAATTATAGAATATTTATTAACATATTTATGTAACATTTATGACAAAGTGGGGGTGCCAACTTCACATATAGTTCATACTGACTCCGGTCGCGGAAGCCTACGCTTATACAATAACATATGTGTCTATCATTTGCCTAGTTATATTTTTTCTCTTGTTTCTAAATTAGTCCAAGTCGTTCTTCTAAATGAGCTACGATACCCTTATCAGCTGAGTCGATGTCCTTCCCACATGTATTAGAATTTTTTCTTTCTCCTAAACACTCAAAGCTTTCTCTCGCAGACCCGATTTCCTCAATTCCCACTACCAACGCACCAATAGTAATAGATTCAAATTATTATATTCTCTGAAACGCGACTCACAGGAGACGCGTGTTTCGTCCCCATGTGGGCACCATCCTCTGTTTTGTATAGTTTTCAAAAATTCGATTGGAGTTATTTCGAAAAAAAAAGTAGTATACAAACGAGAATACTTTCAAACAAAGCATTTGCTGCCAAATGAACCGCATCATAGCGCTCCGTGAAGTCTTGGAAGGAGTTAAAAACTAACCAAAAAATAAAATGAATCAAGCACCTCCAAAATCTGCAATTTTTATCCTTCTTTTTTAATTTGTATCGGAAATAGTTGATACGCAGTAGCGATTGAGTATTACAGACTGGAAAAAGCTCCAAAGGCTTTAAGAATGGAAACCCTTACAATTTCAATGACGAAGAAGTGGATTCTGCAACTTTAATTTTTGAGATCCGAACAATCCAATAGGATAATTACTAGAGGATGCAATAGATTTGAAAGAGCTGCGTTAATACGTCAGATCTATGTAGAACGCTCGAACAATACCTCGAAGCTTCACTGTAGGTATGTTCCAGCAGCAATCCCGGATGGTTCTGAACGGTTCCGAACCGTTCCGCGTACGCACAGAAGCGAAATCCCAGTTGTGCGCTGTTCCAGCAGTGACAATTCCGAACTTCTTGTCCCAGTTCGCTGTTCCAGCAGTCGCCAGCGAAGAATTCCGAACCGGTATGAGAGTTCTGGAATTCTGTAGGGATTTTAAATTCGGAACTGTGGTTACGGTCGGTCATCCGCGTGGTTCGTAGGCGGTGGGAGAAATCAGCGGAAAGGAAGTATAACTCGATTGTTTAACGTTGCCGTGGTAACTTCTCTTACTGTGCTACCTGATTTGTTCGACCTTGCGTTTTTAATTGAATTATTCATTCGAATTTCGGACCATTTTGAGCCTCTTGTTACATTTTGACCCTCCTTTTTTCTTGTTTATTATTTCCGATCAGTGACTAAAATCTCGTAGATCATGAAGACCTAGCTGTTTGTAATAAATTTTCTGTATATTTCACTTTACTATATTAATATTTATTCAATTGTGTATAAATCTCTTCTGTATATTTGATTTCTACTTTCATTAGATTCAGTTCATTCGCGACTCATTTCTTTGATTAATTTCTATTTTTGATTTATTTAATACTTTTCGTTGTTAACCATCTGTTATATTTTACTTTCATCATCACTTTTTCATTTTTATTTGGTTACTGATAGTTTACAGTAAGAATGAAAGGTAAGTCAAACATCAAGTTTGACTTACCTTCCATTCTTTCTTTAAGTAGGTAATAATTTCTATTCAAAGCGTGAAAATATACATGATATTAAAGGAAGTAAATATAAAAAAGTATGTGCTTGTGTCTGATTATTTTGAATTGTGTTGGGAAGGTAAAAAGCACTATTTTCTAACTTTCTTAAGGGACGGGTCAGCTATGAAAATTTATATTAGCAAACTTAAGCCTAGGACATTGAAATTTTTACATGATGTTTCTGGGATAGTTATTTATAAAAATGTATTAGTTTTTTCATTATATCTTGGAAAAAATCTTGAATTTTTTATAAAACCTTGCAATCGTACAATCTTCCATCGGACCGTAAAATAACCGTATTTAAAAATAAGATAAAAATTTACAAGTAGCTTATTAATAATGGCAAATTGTGATTTTATCTCTTGATACAACACAGAAGACTCAGGGTTTGAGTGCCTGGCGGTGATACATTCTACCGCACACTGATCTTCCGTGTTTCCTCAAGAGTTATAAAATCACAGTGTACCATTATTAATAATTTTCATCTTATTTTTATATACGGTTATTTTTACTTGTACTAATTTCACTAGATATATGTCATTTTGGACCTGCTACTTGTTCACATTTTCCGATGAAAACTTGAGAATTTTGTCATTTTCTACAAAAGAATTTTTTTTAACGTGCACTATAACATTAATAAACGTTGTTATAAAATGACATTGTTAACCTATTTTGACAGGAAACCTCATTATACAGAGAATCCGACCCAACCCTACCTTCCAACTTCATTTCATTCCACTAATTGAGGATAACCGTCGGCTGGGCGCATTGTTGGCTGTTGCACACATTAAAAAAAGTATCTAGGAAATTACCCCATCATACATTACAATATGAAAACTTTTCATTAAAATACTAAACATTAAAAATAGAATTTAAAAACAAAGAAATAATTTATCCACAACATATACTGATAAGGACATTAAAAAAATTTATTGCTCAACAATTCTATTATTAAATATACATAATTTAAATGTAAAATAATTTTTGTGTTGATTTTATTAGGGAAACTTAAAAAAAGCGCCGTTGCCCTTTGATCAACGCGCCATGTCGAGGGGACAGCTGTATCGTTATATTTTTCCCTCGCGAGTTGAATCTGCTGTCAAGTTCATGTAACATCTAACGGACGAACTTTAAATTATGGCGCGCAAAAGGCGTTCCAGCAGCAAACTATCCCGAACGGTTCGGAACCGTCCTGAATTCCGCAAATAAGCACTGAGGAAATCCCGGGAGTATTCCGAACTGTTCGGAATTTGCTGCAGAAACAAACCTAGTATTATTATCCATATATATAGCACACGCATTTGATGTATATGATTAGCAAAAATGTTATATTCAGATGAAAGACTTAAAGAAAAGCAGAGAGTTGTGAATACCTCATCATTGACTTTAAAAGGAGCAGAATCTTCATAGTAACCTGTATCTTGAAGTTTCTGATGAATGAGATCTGAGAAATACACAGCAGCACTGCATATACACTGAAAGAAACATCACATTATTGCAACATTGTCTACATTTCATTCATAAGATACAAGTATAATAATTGAAAATTCATTTTACAACTTAATTTTTTGATTATATATACTTTCATTTCGTCCGAGTTAAATTCAACTCAATTCGAGTAAATGTCAAATCGTTCGTACACTGAAAAATAAACCCTTCAATTAGAGTGTAAAACTTACATGCCTAATAGTTAAACCGTTCAATCCAGCCTTCCAGTGGAATTTTTTGTCGAAATACGAATCGTGCGTCTTGTCATTACAATTGCGAGTGCTGGCGTCTGCGCAATAGAAAACAACTACGACAGTGAGGTTGCTTAGCTCTACATCCTAGATTTTCCGTGATGTTAAAATAATATTTAAATTGAACATTAATCGCTTGTAGTGCATGGAATTGAAATATGTAACGAATTCCATTAGGATTCCAATGCACTTCAGGTAGTATGTTTGAGATATAAAATCGTACGGACAGTGATTAAAATTCAGTTTATGTATTATTTTGCGCACACTAATACGTGTTGTAGGGTTCTTATTAAATTTTTATAGAAACGATGTTTTCATCCATTTTAATAAACAAAAAATAGTAAATACGAGGGCTGTTTTTAAAGAAAGGGTCGTTCTTTTTATAATCCCGTAGTTAGTGCGCACGCCGCAACAAGCGTCAGTTGCAGCGATGTAGCTAACCTGTACGCTGAACTGTGCATTTTCAAAAAGACTCAAGATTATTGAACCGCCCACCACGTGTGAGATATGATCAGTGATTCGTTTTTTGAGTGCAAGAAACATGTCAGCTGCAGACATTCATCGTTAGCTTTGTGAGGTGTATGTTTAAAATGAAATGAGTGAAGGTAAGATGCGAAAATGGGAAAGAGAGTTAAAAAGTGGCCGTGAAAATGTTCATGATGAACTCTCAGATTGACCATCTGTGATCACTGAGTATTTGGTGACGAATTGACACGAAAATTCATGAGTGTAGAAGATTCACGATAACCACTCTCCCAATGGATTATCGCCAAGTGTCTGGGTCTTTACTGTATAGGGTTGTGTCTGAAAACCATAACTTAAGGAAATTGCGCTCTTGATGGGTGCCCAAACAGAAGACCACAAACGAAAGAGATCAGTTCCCACATCTTTTTGACTCGTTATGTCGAAGGGGATGACATGTTGAGTCGAACCGTCACAGGAGATGAAACATGGGTATCCCATTTCACCGTTGAGTCACAATTGAGTCAATGGAATTTTGGGTGGGAAGTTTTGGATCACCCTCCGTTTAGCCCTGACCTTGCTCCGAGTGATTTCCATCTGTTTGGGCAGCTGAAACGTCATGTTGGCAGCTGAAGCGCTTCACCGACGATGAAGTAAAAACGACCATGAACTCTTTTGACTGTTGGAGCAGGCGACAAACTTCTTTCAAGAGGGACTTCAAGACTTTGCTTTAAGGTATAACAAGTGCCTAAATAAACGATACAACTATGTAGAAAAATAAAGAAATGTATGTAAAAACCTAAAAAATTAATGCGATTTGAAAATTAAATATTTGGTTATTTTTATTTAAAAACGGCCCTTACTAAAAAACCACCTTTTGTACTATTTTCTGGCATATTATGAAAATTGGGCTAAACGCAAGATTTTCTTACATATTTGCTGACGTTTCAAGGGTGCATCGCCACCTCATCCAAAATGCACGACTGCTTGAATTTACTCGAAGCGTTGAGCAACCCTCAGGAATCCGCTCAGAAACTGCAAGTTACGCGGGATAATTTTAACTCGAAGAGCTTGAGTGAAACAGTTTAATTGAGTGCAGTGACACACTTGCATTTCGCCCGCGATGTAGTAGTAGTAGTTGTTGTTGTAGTAGTAGTAGTAGTAGTTGTAGTAATAGTTGTTGTAATAGTAGTAGTTGTAGTAGTAAAAAAACTAGTAGTAGTTGTTGTAGTTGTAGTAGATGTTGTTGTAGTTGTTGTAGTAGTTGTAGTAGTTGTTGTAGTTGTAATAGTAAAAAAAAAGTAAAAACGTTTTTATTCCATATAAATAAATGCATTTTACACGTTAATACACCTGCTTGTATACATACATCCATACCCTTTTAATGTGCATACAGTTTTTTACATACATACAAGTATTACATCCACACCGATTTAATGCAGCATCCAACATATATACATCACACCAGTTTACATATAACATCCAATTATATACATATAAATTTAACTTTTATTTCTCTACATTTTTTGTGTTTCTTTGTGGTTATTATCATTTGTTATTATTTTGAAATTATTTAGTTCCATAATCTTCTCACAAGTTAAAAACACATTTCTCTTCTTTTTGTTTTTGTTTTTATACATATCTTATTCTTTACCCTATTTTGTTTTTGCAAGTTTTAACTTGTTTTATATTTCTTTTATTACCCGCTATCTGGTCTACCACTACTATTAATAGTAGCGGCAGCAGTAGGAGCAAAAACATTGGTTATTACTTTCCCACCACTAACAATACCACTATCTTGTTTTTCAATAGTAGTAGTAGTGGAATCTGTTATGGATTATCTAATATTTCATCAATACTCATACTTATTTTTCAATTTGTACACTTATACACATACATAAATACATACAAGATTAATATTTCATCATTACTCATACTTATTTTTCAATTTGTGCCCTTATACACATACATACGTAAATACATACAAGATTAATATACATACTAGTATCCATACACATCAGTTTAGTATCACATCCACTAATACATATATGTTTAACTTCTCCCTTTAAGTTTAATAGCTATACTTGTCAAAGGGAGATATTTGCCTACTCTAGTTACCCTTAGTTTTCACTTTTAATTTTTAATTTTTAATTTTTGTTGTACTTCGATTGTATCATTTTTATCTTATTCTAACTTCTTGATTAATCCATTTCTTGATTTCTTTCTTTCTCTTATATTTATTTTTTATTTCTATTATTTCATCTGTAATTTTATTGAGACATTTTGGTATAATCGTTTCTATCTGCCTCTCACCGTACTTATTAAAGTTTATGGGGATTTCGTAATTGTGCTTTTTCCTATTGTTATGAGTGTGGTTTATTCTTTTTAAGTTAATTTCTCTGTTTTCTTTATTTATGTTTTTATCAATTTTTCTCTAGAAAGAAAATTTGTTTAATTTTCAATAATTGATTTTTTTATATGTTTCTTCTATGTGTTCTTCCTTTCCACCTATCAACTTTATGATTTTATTTTGTAATATTTGTAGAGGTGCTATATAAGATTTAGAGGCTGTTCCCCATGCCTCTATCCCATATCTTATTTGTGATTCAATTAAGGATACGTACACATTCTTAAGGGTTATCTTATTCATGTATTTTTCCACATTAGTTAACCTCCAGTAACATACCCTTATTTTCTTTATTAGTTCCTTTATGTGCTCATCCCATAGCAAGTGCTGATCGAAGACTAATCCCAGGTATCTGAATTTCTCAACCTTATCAATAGTATAACTACATTTACATTTTTTCATTTTTGTGTGTATACATTCCAACTCATGGTACACTATATTTATTTCTTCTCTAACATTAGCGTTTGCTGCAATATGTAACATCTTAGTTTTTTTTTTCATTTAATATTAATGATTTGTCATGGAACCATAGCTGTATGTTATTAAAGTCCTCCTGGATTTTTTTCCTCATCATATTCATATCTTTTCCTCCTATCATGATAACAAAATCATCCGCATATCCATAAAAGTTACAATGTTTTATACATGTTTTAACGTCATTGATGTACAAGATAAATAATAGTGGAGCAAGAAAACTTCCCTGAGGAATTCCTGTCTCCATTTTTTGTTTAATACTATATTTATCTTTAATTTTTATCATATATTCCCTATTTTTAAGATAGGTTTTTAAGATGTTACACATTTTTCCTCTAATACCCATTTTTTCCAACTCCTCAATTAGTTTTTCATTATTAACCAAATCAAAAGCCTTTGTTAAGTCCATAGATAGTAGAATTACCTGTTTTCTATCATTTAGATTTCCGTTTATTTCGTTAGTTATTTTTTCCAGTAAATCAGTTGTTCCTTTTCCTTTTTGGTATGCATATTGACTTTTTGTTATGATATTATTTCTGTCCACATAATTTTGCATTACCTCCATTAAATATTTTTCATAGATTTTTCCTATCGTGGATAAAATAGATATTGGTCTATAATTGTTTAGGTTTTTAAAATTTCCTCCTTTATGTATTGGTCTTATTATGGCTACCTTCATATTTTCAGGGAATTCTTCCTCTTCTATACTTTTATTTACTATTAGTTTAATCATGGGTATCATTACTTTACAGTTTTCTTTTATATTTTCTAACTTTACTAAATCCATTCCAGGTGCTTTGTTTTTCGTTAGTTTTTCTATTATTTTTTCAATTTCTTTAGTTTCAATTTCTGGTAAATATATTGAATTCATATTATTTAGCTTGTTTTGTGGTCCTACCATTTCATCACATTTATGAAAGTTTTTTAGTATATTTTCTTTCTTTAATTTAGCCATTCTTTCACAGACACTTTGTGTTGTTTCATTGCTTTCTAGAGCATTTTCTATTTGTTCATCTATATTTTTTTTGTTTTTTTCTTCCCATTAACAAATTTATTATTTCCCATGTTTTTTTGTTATCCTTTATATTGTCATTCAATTGGTTTTTGTAGTATTCCCTTTTCTTCTGAAAGATCTTTGAAGTTATTTTATTTTTTAATACCTTATATGCTGTTCTTGTTTCATTTTTTTTCTCCGTCCATAAATGGTGTCTTTTTCCATGTAGTAAATAGTTCGTCCCTTTTATTCATCATTTCTATAATATCATGACTAATCCAGGGTTTGATGTTTACTTTTTTCCTATTTCTTACTGTAATTTTTTTCTTTGATTTCAAGAAACTTATCATTATCTCTTCATATATTTCCTTGGCTTTTTTGGTTTCCATTTTTTCAAGATCTATTTTTTCTAAGAGCTTAGTTAGTTCTTCCTTATCGATACATATTTTTTCATTCTTTTTTTCAACTATTACATCTATATCTTTCCTTTTCATTTTCATGATTATTCCAATCAAATAGTGGTCTGAAATTTTTGTTGTTATAATTACAGGTTGTATTATTTCAAATGCTCCACTAACGGCTATATGATCTATGCATGTTTTACTTATCTTGTCCAATCTTATTTCTTCTCTTGTGTTTCCTGTAATAGTTTGTATCATTTTGTTTTTGGTTATTATATTCAAATATTCTTGATTTTTATGGTTAATAATTTCATCTTTTATATCTAAGTTTATGTCGCCTATTAATATTTTATTTTTATTTTTCACTTTACTCAATAACCTTTCTAATTCTTCAAGAAAATTTTTTATGCCTTCTCCCGGTGGTCTATAAATTGCTATTAGTGTAATTGTTATTTTATTATTAATTAGCAAATTACCAATAATAGCTTCGTAACCTCTTTTTTCTAAGTTTATTGGTTGAAAACTGTAATTCTCTTTGTAGAATACCATTATTCCACCTCCTTTTTTTCCTTTTCTTCAGAAAGTTTCTTTCTTATAACCTTCTAATCTATAAACATCCATAGATTGTTTTTCTTCCAAATTTATTTCTGTCAAGACTATAATATCAATGTTTTTCTGCAAAGTGTCTATTTTGTATTCAAACTCATCCCAATTTTTTCTAATAGCTCTTATATTAAGATGTATGATCTTGACTCCCTCTTCTTGCTTTCCAAATACTTCCTCAGCTTCCTCAAAACCTTTTGCAATCTTTATTTTTTTTATTTCGAAGTTTTCAAATATTTCAATATCCATTTATTTAAAGAATTCTTCTTCTTTATATCTTTATTCTATATTATCTAGGTCTTCTTCTTTTTTGATTACCCAATATCTACTTTCTTCCTCTTTTCTTATGAATATTTTGGAGTTCTTTATCCACGTGAATTTAAAACCATGTTTTTTTGCATATTCTCTGTTCTTCCAAAATAGATTTGATATATAGGGTGTTATTTGTTCCCTTATATACATTTTAAAGTCTCCTTTCCTTATTCCTCCCTTAGATTTAGATCATTTTATTACTTTGTTTCTTATTTCTTCACTATCAAATTTAATGTAGGTTTTTATCTTACTTTGTTTATTTTTGTACTGTTTAAATTCTTTAACTTCTTTCATTTAAGTCTTGTAACCCTTCTTCCTTTATTATTTTCACAATTTCTTTTTTGTCCAACATTTTAGCCAGACCTATGATTTCCACATTTTTATTTAGCCTACTGCTTTCCATCTCATTTACTCTTTCATTTAAATCATCAAACAACTTGTCTTTCTTCTTTATCTCATCTTTAAGTGTTTTAATCTCTTTTACCTCACTTAGTAACATATCATATTTGCTGCTAAGGAATTCAATTGACATTTTTATCTCACACATCTCTTTCAATATTTTATCAAATTTCCTGTTTTCCAAGCTGCTATTTTTCTCCTCTTCCTCCTCATTTCTATCATATATTCTTTCTTCTGTTCTTTCCTCTTCTACCTGTNACTTCCTTTGCAAATGCTACATTTCCAGTCTCTTTTTCTACTTTCTGACATTCTCATATATGTCTGTTTTGTTACACTAGAGCATATGTAATGGTATTCTCCATTGCAACTGTGACATTTAATCTCTTCTACCACTATTTTTTTACACGTTCCACAGTTAACCATATTTATGTTTTATTAAGTTATCTATCAATAATTTACTATCCTATCCTCCACAGCATCAAATTCTTCCAATACTATGCTAAAGAGTACCTTCACTTATTCTGTACTTAATTTATCAACTAAACTTTCCTTCACACATATAAGATAGCCCCATCTCTTTTTTAACAACTTTGGTATATGCTACACATATGTTACAAAGTACTCTTTTTTTATTGTTTTTAGTTCATAAGAACCTCTAAAAATTATATATAAATGTACCTTTCTCATCAAAAGCTTCTTTAGATAGTTCATACACAAAAATTTATAACAACAAGTATTTCAGAACACTAACCTCACTTTTCCAGTTATTCACATTAACATTCAGCATCACAAAACACTTTTTCACTTATTCATACAAATCTCCAGAGGATCTATATCTATATATATATCTCTATATCTCTATATCTCTATATCATCTCTCACAGTAGACTGATCCAGACCACCAGCATCTCAAACACCGATTTTCACAGACCTTCAGAGAAACTAAATAATATATGTTTCCTACATTACAAATCGACGAGTTAAATATGCTTCACCCCATAAAACTGGTACACAATTCATTACTTATCCACCATAAGTTTAGTTACGGAGCCTCTTCGTCGACACGTCCACTCAGTACGAGAGCGGTAGTAGTAGTAGTAGTAGTAGTACGTAGTAGTAGTAGTAGTAGTAGCAGTAGTAGTAGTTTTTAAAATGATAGTAGTTATAGCTCTACTATCTAATCCACTACCAGATTTTACAGTAGTAGTAGTAGCATTTATTGTAATTCTTTGCATTTCTTGCCTACATACATTTCAGTTTTGTATCTGTTTTGTTTCTTGACCGTTGATATTCAATGTGTTCTAGCTTCTCCCTTTAAGTTTAAGACCTAAACTTGTCAAAGGGAGATTTGACTACTTTATTATTTTTCTTATTATTCACTTTTAATTTTTAATTTTTGTAATTACTCCACTTTTTTTCTTATGTTCTTATTTTCTTACTTTCTTATTTACTTATTCCAACTTCTTACTGTTTTCCATTAGCCATATTTTGATCTTTTTCTTTCTCTTGTATTTGTTTTTTATTTCTATTATTTCGTCCTCAATTTTATTAAGACACTTTGGTAAGATTGTATCCGTCTTCCTATCCCCATACTTGTTAAAATTTACAGGGATTATGTAATAATGCTTTTTTCTATTATCATGCGTATGCTTGATTTTTTTTAAAATTCTTTCACTGTTTTCCTTGTTCAAATTTTTATCAATTTTCTCCAGATAGAAAATCTGTTTAATTTTTAGTAATTTATTTTTTATATATATATCTTCTGTATCTTCTTCTTTTCCACCTATCAATT
>NNCF01127116.1:25563-53265 GCA_002313205.1 Laupala kohalensis | reverse complement strand
AAAAAAAAAACTTTACGCCAAACACATCGACCAGTTGTAAGCACACACCATAACCCTCTTCTAATGGGTATCTAACTTTAGTTTATGTCGGCACTTTTCAGCACTTTTGTAATTCAAGTACATTCATCAATACTTCTTTCATCCGCAATTTAGCAAATGCTTCATAAATAGAAGCAAGAAATCACCATCCGCTTAGGTCTTCCTTCACGACAAGTATTATGCACGCACCATAACCCTCTTCAAATGGGTATATAACCTATGTTTATGTAGGCACTTTTCAGCACTTTTATGATTCAATTACATTCATCAATACTTCTTTCATCCACAATTCAGCAAACAATTCACTTATTATATTTAGAAGCAAGAAATCGCCATCACCTTAGATCTTACTTCATGGCCCGGAGCACCTCACTTGTACGTCCGCTCACCTAGTAGTAGTAGTAGTAGTAGTAGTAGTAGTAGTAGTTGTTGTAGTAGTAGTAGTTGTTATAGTAGTTGTAGTAGTAATAATAATAATATAAATAATAATACTAATAAACTGGGTTATTTAGTATTTCGGCTCAAGCCATCAGGCTCTTCAGCCTGACCATCATCAATAATTACAAAATAGGCATATGTACATAAATAACAATACATACATTCATGAATATGGACAATTTAATACAGCTAACATTCATGAACATGGATGTACGATTCACGATATACAGTTATGAACATGGACATAATAATACAGCTAACATACATGAATTATATCACAATACTATGAGGACTATGTAATTACTCTACTCTAAAGAGCCAGTTTCACTCAAAGAAATTAAGACTGTACCGATAGAATGGATAATCATACAATGATTGTGTTATATTTATTCTAAAAAAGTGAACTAAAGTCATTTATTAAAAGACGACTTTTGTATTTTGCAAATTACTTATTCAACCCCTTGACAGAAAAAAATCCGAATTTATTTACTGAGTATTTCATATTAAGTAGTCCATCGTTAACAAATAATTCTTCTTCTGCACTTACGGGAGAATATGCCAACAAATGATTATGATTCCTCAATACGCATCGTGAAAAACCTATGCCCTTCCTCATGGAACTGAGGTAACTGGTTAGTGAAAAAACAGAACATACACCATGTCTAAAATTGAAAAAAATGAAGAATCAAAACTATTTTATCCAAAACCTTAATGACATAACTATATTACTTACATCAATAATTTTAATAACAAAGTTGTAGGCTCCAACTTGATCTGGCCAGGCAAGCTGTCTCCAAAATTCTTTTACCTATGAAAAAAAATATTGCCAAAAATTGTAATGTTTTATAGTAATAATGTTGCTAAGAAGACGTATGACCAAACGGAGAACAATAAGCTAATTCACTCATGGGAAGCAAACAAAGAACATTCATATCGCTTCGTTCGAAGAACATGTGAAGATACTAAGAACAAACTAGGGATGGGATAAAGCTACAAAGATAATGTTCATAATTGTTATAAGGAGTGAGCTTAGATAAGACATATTACTATTATAATAAAGATTAAATAATGATTAATTTGCACCGAAAGAAGAATTATTACAAAACAAAATATGCTCAAAGTATGCATATCTTTGTATATATTCTAGAATTGTGATATTTAATATACACCATAGAAATATATTAATAGAAAAACATGGGTAGAAAACCACCACTCTGATTTCAGTACTAAGCATCCGAAAATACACGTCAAGCAAACCAGTGTACACTAGTACAATATCGTAAGTTGCCACCTACCACTATACCTGTCTCATTCCTTTTCACAATGATCATAAAATTATAATAATTCAATGATGCTTCTATTTTCATCGATAATCCGTCTAAAACAATCGGCATAGTTGGAAACCGACAAAAACCGAGGCAATAATTTCTATTTGTCTATGTAAATCCAATTAATTTTTCACAGACCCTCAAAAATAAATACTACAATATTTAATTGAAACTCGTTTCTTTCTCAACTTGTAAAATTCTTTGGTGACTTAGAAATGTATTTGACTGGCGTCGTACTCGGACAACCGAGATATATTTACATCAAACAATTTTCCGTTTCTTAAACTTTTCAAACGTCTTTAAATATGAAATTTAAAAAACTTAGCAAAATAGGATAACGTAGAATATACTTTTAAAAATTATACTCCAAAATACTTATAATTATTTTTTGTATTATTACATTTATTATAAAATTCCTTTGATTATTTTTTAAAAAATCCGCCTGATACAAATTTCATCTTTTATGGATTTATTATCCTCGACATTCTTCAAAATGATTTGTGTCATCAGTTACACAGTTTTTCTGGTATCTCACCTATACGCTCTATTAGTTAATACATGAATAAAAACAGCCGAATATTTTAATACTTTCAATATTCTACGTCTCCATACCAGGTCTCCTGTTGAACATTTATTTACTCTTTTCCAACAAAAACACCGAAAAAAACTATCGTGAGTCCAAACTACATGAGATATACATTCAAATCAATATGTTCGTAAATAAAAACACAATCAAGCACTATAGAACAAAACGCCTAATAATTGCGCCGTAGTATGGAACTAAGCGCCTAATAATTGAAGATGGTAGCGAAATAAAAGCTTTAGATATCAATTTTTTTTTGGCGAGACCACTGTCAGAAACGCGCCAATATGGCTTTAGAGTAGCAACACTGTACATGTGATAAACTAAAAAGTATTTTAGCTGCGCTTAAGAATGCTGCTGCAAGTTCCATTTGATTACCATTTAAAGCTTACATTTTAATAACCACACATAAAAAACTAGTCCATACATTCCTATGACACTGTTGATAGAACTTAAACTATAATGAACAGTTTAAGACCTGAAATATCAATTCCATGAAAAAATACAAGATTACATTTTTCAGGAGAACACTAAAAAACCTTTTGCTCTTTTAATTTATTCACTATATAGAATACTTTCCGAGGTATATAAACAAAAGTTTAAATGTGACATCATCTTGATGCCGCATATGCGTGTACTAACCTGAACTAACAAGAATGAAAAGTTGGAGACAAAATAGTGTTTCAAAAGTTTTTATCAACTAATATGCTGCAATATTAATGACACACTCACATAAATATTACGTACAATTATGAAAAAAATTCGAAAAAATGACAAAAAAGATTTTTCAAAATTTCGATACGTTCTCTCTTCTGGAATTCTTTCTGATGCATATCGTCCGATAGTGGATCATCAATACTTTAAAATGAGAAAAAAAATTGCGCCCATCCAAAACAATTAAAACATTTTTAATTGTGATTAAAATTTATTTAACACATGATTACAATTTTGAAAACGCTGTAAAAAACAGAATTTTCCGCCAAAGTGTGATAATTTTGGTATGAGTTGCACGAATTTACTGTCTTTTCATTACAATAAAATCGCAAGTAGCTAACTTTAAATAGGGCCAAGATATTGAGAAATTACGAAAAATTAATTTTTGCCCTAGCGGCGCTGAGGGTTGTTTATTGCGTCAAAAAATTCTTAAGAATAGCTTTGCATGGCAAATCATATGAGTCATATCTTAAGAAAATCAGTGTAAAGAGACTTCTAAAACTTTTGTGCACATATGATGTTAGTAATAAGAATAAGTTATTCGATTTGTAAATAAATTTAATACACAACTTATTGCATGAATACAATCATCACTTACTTGAAAGAAACATGATGTGACATCCACTGCGGAGGTGCTATGTTTGACAATGTAATCACCAACACATATTTTGTTAAGTTCGAAGGCTTTTCTGATTCGATGTTGAGCCTAAAGTAATGAACAAATACAAAGAAAGTTAGTTTCCTTTTACATTCGGAAATCAGGCATGTTGAGCTGAGTATGAATATTTTTGAATTTAGAACAATGCAAATTGGTTCGAAGGTACACGAAATAGGAAAGAAATACTTAATTTCCATGATTTATAGATAATTTCCAAGATAAAAATTGTTGAAGACGTGGGACGAATTGAGTACCAAGTCAGGTAGGGACGGGGAAAACCGTGTCTCCCTCCCGCCCCCTCCACACATAAAAATTTTGATATCAATGACATTTTGTTCAACTTAAGTGTGGAATTTGAAGCATGCATGCATGCACATATATATCATTTTTGTATGGTTTATTATAATAGTTAATAGAATTTACGAAAAAGCATCTGAACTATGTAAGATGCTGAAAACATGTATATAACTACTAGCAGCGTAAAACGGGCTTCTCTCTCGATAATTTTCAGATTATACTTCAAATAATCTTTTATAATCTCTACGGTCGATTTCAACATTAATGTTGCCTATAAATGTAGTTGGTTTGGTAGTGTTGACGGGAAATTATCGTAAGTAGGGTCAGATGGGGTAATTGTAAACAAGAGGTTAATGTACACCTCGTAGATAAAACCGCTGTGGGAGTCAGAGAAACGAAAAGATGGTCAAAATGAAAAAGTCGGTGACTCTGTGGTTGAATAAAAACATTCCGAACTTTTGAACCCAGTCGTTGATGCAATATAGCTTTATGATCATTGAGTTATCCAGAAGATTGAAATTCCAAGTTACTGCGCTACGTTTATAGCTCTCCAGTAGGTATATTATTGAAATTTATGTTATATTTGTTATATATCATAGTCAGTAATATATTAAGGCAGCAGCGCTGTCCAACTTGCTCAATAGCTTACGGGCCATCTTCTGTACACTTTCGATCGATCGGGCCGGCACGGGTTGGTGTTTGGCAAAATGTTGCCCTGCGAATGGGTCATGTTTGTTTGTTTATTTATAACGCGATATTTTGATTCTCATCACAAATGTATATTATTTAAAACTGGAAAAGTTAATGAGTGTATTTGATAACTTCCGGTCAGGTGGAAATGGTGACGTGCCGGAAATCGATCCCGGGACTCCTGCTTTGATCTCAGGGGTGTCAACCACTACACAAGCCGTTCGTCTTCCACGACTGTACACCATTTCCACCCAGACCTTACCGAGGAAGACCTGAGAGACATCGCCATAAGGAGATAAGTGAACTAGGCGTCACACTATGCTTAAGGTAGTACTCGCGTGGGTAGAATAAAATCACTAAAATTTATGAAATCCGCATAAATATATAGAGTAGCATGTACTTATTGTGATTTCAACTTGAAAAACACACCTGACCGGCCATTTAAATAATTGCAAGTATAATTGGTGTAACACAGCGCGAATTAGTGGTGCAATCAAAGCAGGAGTCGTGGACTCGATTCCCGGCTAGTCACCATTTTCACCTGACCGAAAGTTACCACATATCTTCTCCATGTGAGGGTACAAGGAAGAAATATATGTAAAGAGTATATTTATTTATTTTAAATAATGTTTAATGTTAAGAATTGTAAAGAAAGTGTTTGTCTTGGTTATTCTGCACATTATTTTTTATTTTCTCTTACCGGAAATACCACGTCAAATATAAATTATGACATTATAGGTTTATAACATAATGTTGTGCCTCTCAACGTTTGATGAAAAATTTGATGTAAAATATACTGTAACTCGCTATCCGCATAAATAGTGCTGTTAGTTAGACAGCGTATTAAAATTACAGAAAATCATTTGTATTATCCTTCAGCAATTTTGAAGATCCCACAGTTCCCTGTTCACTTTTATCTCACGTTATTCATAGTCTGGAAATATAATAATTTGATATTATTTTATCTTAGTTTCTTCGTACAATCAATATGTTTCTGAATTAATTGGCATTTAATAGTATTTAGTGCGTTTTAATATTTTTTTTTTGTTGCTTTTTTTCGGTAGGAGTGGTTCTACCTACTTAAATACGATTGATCTCGAATGAAATAAAAGCGAATTGATAAGAAAGGGCAAGAACTGACACAAAGCAAATAATGAGAAGAAAGAAAAACGAGAAGGAAGCACAAGAAAGTGAAAATGAAGAATTATTGAGACAAATGTCCAACACGAATATTCAATACTTCGTTAATATGGAGTAGGAGGAGTAACATACGTAGAGCCAATCACAGGACATTTATCTGGATATATTCTTACTCGGAGACAGAAAAGGAAATTTAGTATAAAAAACACATTTCATATGTTTGTTGTGTCAATGAGGTCTCGGATGTGGATTGGAAGACACTGAAAAGAATTGACAACGCAAAAACTAAATTTGTTCTAGCTGATGACAAATTGTCTTTTTTAAAAAAGAAAAGAAAATCAATCTCCAAACTCTCCAGTCAGCGAAAAAGAAAGTAGTAAAATTATTATGCCGTCTAGCAAAGTAAACATTCGTGTAATGTATTGCCTCTAACTCTCCTTTTGTCGTTTATTCGTCTTGATTTGATATTTTTATGTATGAACTTAAATATTAATACGAGTAAATACAATAGGTCTGATAAATGGTTGATACAAAGGGTTTATCCAGTAAAATAAATGAAATGTGTAAAATTATCTTTAATTGAGTTATTTCCGGGTTTTGGGACGTTCTGATGATCAATGAAATTATCAATCAGTGTTTTAAGGCGTTCGTAAGAAAATACACGACTGTACACCAATGGAGAAACTGCGTAGATGTAAGCATTGAATGATAATAAATGTAAACACAGAACTGGAATGATCAAAATACAATTGAATGTTTCTACAATTGAATGTTTCTACAATTGCAATGGCATATGCTCATTCTGTCACTCATTCCCTACTGTACTTTAGGAGATAGTTCGTTGTTTATGATTACCTCTTTGTCGCAGGGATAATTGTAAAAACGCGGGGTAAATGTAAAGAGATGAATAGAAATTGTTAATTACATAGTAGGAATATTCGTCACAAGAGATTTACGAAGAAGGAGAGTAACCCGTTATATTTATGGACATAAAAGTATACTTTTTTTGAATGAAGACATTGAAATTGAGGCGCGAAAGAGAAACATTAAAAAATCATTTAAGCTTGTTTACAATTATTCCATTAACCCTACAGGCTCTTTATATGTTACTCAACATTGAAATGGCCATAAAAGGAAAACTATTGGAGAAAATGCTTTCTAGCTTGGTAATAGTTTAAAGGAAGTTATGGAATTTTATTTTCCGACACAAAAATGTTCAAAAACTCCAACAGCGGGGAATAGCACTGTAAGTCCTTTGATTTTTCAGCTATAAAATTGAACCTCCTCGTTATGGCTTTCATGTTATGAGTTGACGAACCATGCAGGACCATGTCTTTCTCGTCAAGGGTCATTATGAATGCGATAGCAACGAACGGCGTACTTTGCGATAAGCCGACACTTTCTCATATTTTGGGTCCCCGGACACCAGACTTCAAACCCTGTGACTTCTGGCTATGGGGTACCTCAAAGCCACTGTTACACCCTCTTCATACGGAGCAACTCCGAGATGACGCGACGGATATTCGAGAATCGTCAACTTAAGTTGCATGAGGGCATGAGGGTACGTGAGAAGAGGCCCTCAATTGTGATAACATGAACAATTTGGCGGAATTGAAAACTTCAATACACCTACTTGTCCGTAACATTTCTCTTGATTTGCTTGGAGCTACTGTTGAGAACGCAATAATGATATTTCACTTGCTTTCAGAAAATGGTGGATGCCACATTGAACATGTTTTGTAACACGTTTTGAAAACGATTACAAACATTTTATACCAATTTCTTCATATCTTATTTTGTTTAAAAACATTGCATACTTCAATACTCTCCGTTGTGAGCTTTTTACCTTTTTTTTTTTTTTTTTTTGGGGGGGGGGAATAAAATTCAATGAACACGATTAAACTCTTACGTGTGGCATGTTGAGGATAAAAATAGTTATTTCATCCACTGTTAGGCCTAGATAGTTTTTCAATTTTCTTTCGTCGTAATCTCTTTTTGAAATAAGATTTCTTTAAAACTGCTTCTCGTTCTTGCAGAATTGTCTATTTACTATATTTCTCTTATCGCACTTCGAGTATCTTCGTAATCGCGCACTCAGTAAAACTAACTAATGCTTCAATGTCTCGGTGAACTCTCGTTTATGTTTATTTAACTGATTTTCCGACGTTTGAAACACATATTTCTGAAGAATTCAATTTACTTTGTTTTTGATTCTTCTGCTGGGATATCCCTTGTCAAATTGAAGCAAATGGGTAATTTCTGTTCTCTTCATTTCAATTCTTCAGATAAGTCTTTTTTCATGCAGACATCTTCCCATCAAAGTGTATACCCTCTTTCTATTTTTTTGCGCCATTGCATCTGGCGTCTGTAAGAGTGCTGCAGTATTTCAGACTTTGCGACTCCTCAAAATAATTTCCTTCAAGTACTCAGGGACAACATATGCATTAGGCGTTTCCTCAATTCTTGAAAACTTTCTTGACGTTTATAGTTTGGGAAAGTCCTCATTGTGACTTTATTTGTAGTGGCCATCAACAGCATAACACCCGCTGACCTTTAGAAGTACCTGAGTATCAGGGAATGGGGTGTTGATCGTTCCTCCTTGCTGCAGTTCTATCGAGAATTCATAAGATCTCGGCTCGATTAAGTCTGCGTTGTGTATAGTTCTGCTCGTGCAAACTATGAAAAAAAGTGAATAGTGTCCATCATGCAGGTATCCGACTAGTTACGGGAGTCTATCGTGCTAGTCCAATTCCCAGTTTATATGCCGAGAGACCATCTCTTTCCCTCTGGCGGCAACTACTCATGTTACGTCACTTTACCCGACAATCTGGTACACAACACAGTCTTTCATCCTTCTTCTTCCATCCGTTTCTACAACATCAGACTGAGAGCAACCAAAGCGTTTGGATATATTCCTATGTTTATATTCACGTGTTCTGGTTCTATATTCCTGTATTTACTGACGGGTCGAAGCAAGCCGATGGTGTCGGCTGCTCCGTGGTATTCTCCTGTAAAACCGGTGGCTACCGTCTTGGAGACTCGTGCAGCGTTTACATTGCTGACTTCTGCGCCATATTGAGAGCATTGCGATCAACAAAGTGCTTCCTCGAATAAAATTTTTTGATTTGCTCTGATTCTCTGAGTCTCCTCCAAGCAATCCAGACTATGTATCCAGCTCATAAGCTGATCCAGAACATCCAGGATGTATTTTTCTCCCTCCAAAGTGACGGGAAGAATATTATGCTTTGCTGGGTTCCCGGACACGTGGGGATCAGAGGAAATGAGGAAGCAGACTTTTCCGCGAAGGAGGCAATCCTCAATACTCGCGCGGATTTCTCCACGATTCCAAAAGGGGATATCGTAAATTCCTTCAAGACAAGGATTCTGAGTGAATGGAACAATGAGTGGTTGGCTGTTGAAGGGAATAAGCTCCGACTTATCAAATCCTCTGTTAAGTCATGGAGCAGTTCCTGTAGGTCAGCCAGGCGCGAGGAGGTCTTGCTGACCAGCCTGTGCATAGGACATGGTCCTCTCACTCATCTGTATACCTTGTAACTTGATGATCAACCCGTATGTGAGGAGTGTAGTTCTTCTTTGAGAGTGCGTCACCAACTAATTGCAGAAAATACACCAGAATACGGAGAAACATTGGACTGGCAGCAGATTTACCAACAATTCTCGGAAATGAAACGGATCATGTTAATAAATTATTGAAGTTTATAAAAAGATCGGGGCTTCTACCACAAGTTCTCGGGAGGGTTCTACTTTACATTCTTCTTTCTTTTATCCTTCTCTTCTTTCCTTTCATTCTTACTTTTCCTTTGTTTGGAAAATAAGAGTTTTCAGAATTTAGTTTTCTTAAAAAATCAGGCAACTGTATCTGTTCTTTCTATCATCTTTATGTTTAGATATGTGGTATTACAAGAGGGTTTTGAGTTGGTATGGTTGAGTTATACAGCGAATTCCACACACGGGGAGAGTCGTTTGCTCTCCCTATGGTGCGTAACTGCATTTTTCCTACCTGCAGAAACAAAAATTTTTAGATTTGAGAGGACTCTAATGACCCAGATGTTGGAGATCCCTAAAGCCCCAATTTAAAAAAATATTCTTGGAAACCAGGGTATTGGATGTGGACCCACGCATTCTATTACAGGTGCTATTACAATACAGTCTACTAATTCGACGATGATGATGATGATATTATTATTATTATCATTTTAACGATCCCCTGTGTCTTGCAACAAAACTTATTTGTATTCTTTCTTCCAGTCTTGTATTAGTAGTGCCAAATCGCATGTACGTACCTCATTATTCCTTCAAATCTGGTCTTTGGCGAAGTCATTGTCCACATTGATAAGCCTGCTTGCGCTATATTCACCACGCGCGTACGTACCTATAGTATAGTATGCATCAAGCTCTTCCAAGCTAAATTTCCAGCCGTCGCCTTCCAAGCGATGGCGCACTTCAGCTTCTGTGCAGAGTCAATGTGGGATTGCTAATTAGAAGACACCAGAGACTGGAGAGTCTTTATCCATGCACCTGTTTGATGATGGATTGCCCCAGACGTTTCCCAAAATCATATCGAGTATCGCAGCTAGTAGGAATCTTTGCAAGCGATTCAAGTTCTGATATACTGCCCGTCACTTAGCTATGTTTTTTGACAAAAAAACTTACATTATATGTAGAAGCTATCGAAGAAATTGACTTATTTTTAATTGCATAGTAAATTGTTGTTCACATTTCGCACTGTCTTCCGGTCCGGTTCCCGGCAACGAAAAAGTGAACCTCCGCGGCACTAATCCTGTCTGAGACGCCTTTCGTTTCAGACAACTCTCAGAATGGATTGGAATTGCCACTGTGCAAGTGATCAACTGTACAAATATGTATTAGAATGTGTAAATGTAGATGTAGGAGTCAAAACTATTTCAATTATAGCTTGATTGTATTGTTGATGACTGTAGTAATTATTCTGTGTAATTATGTAATTATTGGTTCATGTAAATTTTTCACACGTGTCATTAGTAATATGAGTTGATTAGGTTATTTAACTTTTTAATTATTATCTTCTATGTGTATAGTATTGTGTCTTTCATTTTGTGTAAAATTTTGATGAAAATGAATAAAATAGAGTAAAATATTATATTGTAATAATATTTTTTGATGATGAGTCAAAGAAAAAGTTGGAATAACAGAGACAATAACATGTTGACATGTCAGCCGGAAGTTGCAGACAGAATAAACTGACCTTGAATTTAGCTGTATCCAACCATTTGTCAACTGCTGGTTCAAACCATTCATAATATGTATTTACTGTGAGGGTTTTTTGGTCTTGAGGGGGCAAATGCTCCCTAAAACTGGATAAATATCAATATAATTTGTCAATAATAGTACCCAAATAACACTTGAAATCACATTATAATGAAACTAGCTCAATAGAATGAGAACATAATAATTTGAATTTATACATACTTAACCAGTTCCTGCATTGCAAGATAAAGTTCAAAAATAGACGTGGGAAGTTCAGTTCCAGATGGCAAATTTAAGTCTTCACTTGATGCCCCAATTTCTGTATTTTGCATTTCAATGCACAAAGTTGTTACTTGATGATTCATATCGTTATGAACCTGGAGAAATGAAATAAAACTAGTTTCTTGTAAACAAATCAATTTCTAATCTACTTACGACAATAAAGCATTTGCAGCACTACATGCAAATAGTGTTGTAAAACAAAGACAGTGCCAATGAAATCCACTTGACAGAAAGTGAAAGTATTTGATAATATCAGAGATTGAAGTAATATACATAGAAACACCTACTTTCCTTTGATCACAATTAACGAGGTAGTTTGACATAAACTTTATCTCTTGAAGTAAGGCTCAGATGTAGATAACTTTTCCAATTTTCCAATTCTCTGTACAAAGTTATTTTGTTCTATTTGATTGTTACAAAACTGAACTGTAAGCTTGCTCATTTTTTAATGTAGAACAATAGTATGAAGTACATTTTTTCAGGAAGAAAAAATTATAGGTGTACCCGAGAAAAATAAATTTTGGTCTAAATAATGTTTAGATCTGAAAATTTTATCAAGAAAACACTGAGAAACTGTGTAACATAATTCCAAATTGAATTGACATTATTTTGGAAGATTTTTGTTTGTTTCAGAACTTGTCATTTATGTAGAATTATAGTATGCAAAGGAGGAAAACAAACATTCTTTTTAAATTTGGGAATCAGTTTATTTGCCTTCCATGTGCATTATAATGTGATTTTAACGAGTTTGACTTGATTCCATTGTAATTAACGTATTCATTACTGAATTAAAATCACTTAACTACTCAATCAATACGTGGGATTGACCAATCACCCAAAGGCAGGATCAGTTATTAATGATGGCAACTTTGTTGTGCCGAAAACTTTCTATGTGAGTGCTCATTTAAACCTCAAAGTTTTTAAATCTTAGTTCATGAAAATATTATATACAAAGTATGTTGATTCTAAAAATTCTCAGAAAGCAACATGCATATGAAAGAAAAGAATGGAAATGATCATGCCTGCAAAATAAAAATTCATAATGCTCCTAAATCTCCAAATTTGTGAAATAATATTTGTAAGTGTAAAGCTCAGATTGAAGCTTGCACAGAGTTTAGTCTCATGACATTTATGGTGAATTTGTGGAAAAACAGATGAGCATGCATAAATTTTTAAAATGGAAAATACTTTTCCTTCAAATTTTGAATTAGGTATGGAGAAATAATTATAGTAGAAATGCAAGGAAACACCAAGTCCAGTAAGTTGGATTTAATGTTTGCCAATGAATGAAGTTTCATGGTGAGCAAATGTGCTCTGTGTCACTATTAAACAAAATTACACATGAAAATATATTACAAAAAAAATTGAAAATACCTTTTAACAGACAGTGGTTTCCAATGAATAAATGAGATAATAGTTTCCAACAATCAAAAATGCATTTTATATCTTGTTATTTACTTTATTTATTGAACTCATTAATATGAAAATCAATTATTATGCAGTACAAATTAATTATTCCCTTTTTCTGGAGACAAAAAGTATTAAAAAATTCTTATAAAAAGGAACTGTATAAGAATTGGTATTATCTTAGCATGAGCAATGTTTTACCTCATCAAGAGCATGGTATTATCGTGTGTATTAACTTAAAATGAGAATAATTCATTATATCGGGCCAAAGTTCTCTTAGTAGCAACATCAAAAGAACACTGAGATTCAAGAGCAACAAAACTCCAAAATATTAGTTAATTAAAAATTTTCTCCAGAATATTAAAGAAGGATTATTACTATGGAAAAAATAATTGTTTACATTCATTCTCAAATTATTAAATTTATTGAAAATAATTCATACCTATGCTTCCAAAAGTTTTCTACTAACAACAAAAAATGATTCTAATACGAATAAGTCTTTTTTCAATGAGGAAGAATATAAGTGAAACATTTATCATATTCTCTTTGTCAAATTTGATTGATGAAACTAATGAGAAACCAGTATGCTGTTATAATACAGTATTTTTGATTTTCTAAACCTTCTAGGAAATTCCCTAATAGATTGAGATCAATTGAATGACAACATTATTTTAAAAACATCCAGTACAAATCACGTATGTTGTGAAATATTTCTTGCTGAGTTGTAAATTTTTTTCAATTATAGATGTACCATCTCAGAAAACCACTGGTTATGCTAACAGTCTACTTGAAAAAGTTGGTGTGGTATGATTCAATAATACTACGTGAAACAAGCATATCTAGCGTGCCTGCCTGCGAGTGGGCATAGAGCAAGTTAGTACCTCTAGCACTTCCAGCTCTTTGCCCACATCCTCCGCCAACTGGGAACATATAAGAGTGTGTTTAAATATTGAGATTTAATGTTAGCTGCTCAACTTCCCTGACAATCCAATGAAGTAGTTTCACATAAGAAAATTTATGTCAAAGGGTTTCAGAAGGTTGGAATCTTATTACCAATGTAACTAAGTAATACTTTAGAACAAATAATTGTTGACCTTAATTGAATAGTTTGATGGGGATTGGAATGCAAAATAAAGGGAAAATTTGTTTTTATTAGATTAAAAGTGCCTTTTATACCACATAATAGAAAATATTATCCCTATCTTATTAAAATACACTTTTCTTTAAAACCCTGTA
Organism: Laupala kohalensis; assembly: GCA_002313205.1. Classification (NCBI taxonomy): domain Eukaryota; kingdom Metazoa; phylum Arthropoda; class Insecta; order Orthoptera; family Trigonidiidae; genus Laupala; species Laupala kohalensis. Next base: position 39,206 of record NNCF01127116.1, on the reverse strand, counting down.
TTTTCTTCTTTTTCATTTTACAATGAGGCGAGGTTTCGACCATGATATGAGCTTTTCAGATAACCTCATTTTGCTTTATGAGATACATCTGGTTGCCAAGAAATTGTAAGGGTTTGCAGAAGGTCAGGAAAAACAGCTTACAGGAAACCTCACCTGATTCGTCTGATTGGGGAATAAATCCGTTGTATCCCCATTTTCATGTACACAGGAAACTAATAGCCAACTACCACAACTAAACTCCGCTATAATTCAAATTAATAACATACACTTATCACAAGAACCTAAGTTAACTTACATTTACTATTTACACAGTCTCAGGGGCGTACTGAGGATTTTATTTCGGGGAGAACAGCACATGCACAGCGTGGAATGTGTAAATGTTTTTCCTCTTCAAACACACACAAAGGAAGGTAACCGGTGATTACCGCTAGTGATTTCAATTGCAATGTGGAGAAAGGTGGAATAAGGGTAGTATGCGCTACTGTGCCATCGAATCTCTAGATGTTAAAGACGCTGTCAACTCGGAAAGATGGAACCGCATAATGGAAACACTGTGAAGTCATGGGGATACTCTTACATTACCCCACTCAAAATTACTTTAGAGACAGAATCCTTATGTATGATAAAAAGACGTGCCCTAGAACATATAGACTCAGTGGATTAGTACTGGGTCCCATCCTGTGGAACATCATGTACGATGCACAATCCTCAGTCTTGTGCCGCCTAAGGGTGCAAAGGTAATTGGCTTCGCGGAGTTGTAGATGTTTCAGTCGTTAAGCTCCTGGAGGAAGTAAAATGGATAGCGAAAGAAACAGTAGCGATTATTCGCGGATGGCTTATAAGAGGTATTCGCAGCCTTCAGTGAGATACCTTGGTGTGCTGATCGACTCAAGAATGAAATTTAAGGAACATCTGCAGAGTGTGAACAGGAAAGTTGCAAACGTCGTTACAGTCTTGTCACGAATAACGCCCGACATTGGTGATCCTAACCAAAATCGGAGGAAGATCCTAGCATCCGTGAGCACGTCAATTTTGTTGTATGCGGATAAAATATGAGCCAATGCAACCGATACATATGGTATCAACATACCGCAGGAGCACTGAGGGTAGTCGCTGCTTTCCATACGATATCTCATGAAGCAGTTCGACTCCTATCGAACTGCTGGAGGATAAGCGGCAGAAAATAAACCAGGGCACCGATACAATGCAAAATTTTGGTGGCTGAAAAAAGAGACACAACAATGGCCAAATGACAGCATCACTGGGATAGTACGGGTAACGACGGACACACAGACTCCTTCCTAATATAAAGAGAGTGAACCAGCAGATGTCTTGTTGAAGTTGATCACTACGTCATTCAAATTCTAACTGGTTGTGGTTGTTTCAGGTGTAAGTGGATGACGATCCTACATGATCTGTGAGTACAAACGTTGTGAAGGATGCATAGCACGAATTCTACGCATGTCCTCGCATCCATGACGAGAGAGTGGAGATGAATTGCCTCGTCGGCGGTCGTCCTGAACCTGAATGTACAGTCACCCAGATGATAGCAAAGAGATAAGTTTAGGACGCAGTGATCAGCTACTGTTTCATTATTCGAGCCCTGTGGTTGCAGGAGGAGGAATGTCAAACCAACTATTAGTAGATGAAGCTGTGTGACTCTTATCTCCTCTCATGAAGTGATGAGTCTCTTAAGCCCCACCAGAGGCTCAGGTGGTAGTGTTGTCGCTAATCACCAAGTCATCCCGGATTCGATTCCCGATGGGGCCAGACAATTTGTAGCTTTTCACATTAATGTCCCAGTTCACATAGCTGTGACTACTGAAAAGCAAACCTTCCTTCCTCTATCCAGCTCCTCTTAGTATCAATAACTAAATATTACTAACTACTACTACTGACCCCTCCACGTGGGCCAAGTTGTTGGTAAACCCAGCTACCCGGTCCACCTACTAACAATGGCCTACCACTCAACTCTTAACTCCTATCGCTCCATGTAGATAAGCTTCAATAGCACGCTACATTTCCCATTTACAAATACAAGAAGATTTTAAGAAAGTGATGCTTGACGGAGATCTTCTGAATGAGTATGAGGTGGTGGTTTAAGAGGGTACGGGTCCCACAGTTCTTGTGATGAGGGTCACCTACCCTTATAATAACACACACATATTTGTTTATATTTTACCAATTCCGAATCTTTCAGAACCGACTCATTTATTATCGATAGTCAAATCTACGGTATTTATCATGCATGTGCGCATGAGAGATTGTACTCGTACTTCGTGATGATCACAGAAACTTATTGATGAATCTCGTGCGAGAGTATGTAAGCCGTGATCTAAGAGAGGAAAACCGATAGGTTAAGGAGGAAGTGTTTGTCCTAAATTACGAACGGTACTTGATTCTGAGACGTATTAGCGAGAGGACGTGCTGAGAGAGGAGCGATAAGTAATCTGCATTTCCTACTCAAAGTTGTTAATCTTCTGTTCAAGTTCCTACTCAAATTCGTCTGTCAGGCTTCTAGAATATTTTGCAACATAAATGTTGTTAATTATTTTGATTATAAGAGAATTTTAGAGCGTGTGGAGAGACACGAAGCGTAAGATTTGTAAGAGAATTAAGGCACGTGAGTTGTCACGGTGCGTAACTTTTGTGTGGTTAAAAATTCAGTGTATTTTTATAATTTTATAAACACTCTCAAGATTGTTTATTTGCTTTTGAAATATTTATGTTATATTCAAATAATTTCTCAACCAGATAGTATTACGTAATTGTGCGCATTGCACTGGTTACACTAAACACATGGTTATTATAATCCTATTGCATTTTAATAACATTAAATTGATGTTTATCAAATTGTTATTATTAATTTTGTTTAAAGATGAATAATTAACAATTTAACGCAGAGTATATAAGTTAATTTGTTCGTGCTGTAATGAATAGTTTGAAACATTAAGCTCTCGGGTACATAAGTTCACTATTTTATTCTTCTGTAATTTGATAAAGTATCTATTTAATTCTGTATGTGATATATTTGTAATAATATTTTGATTTGTTGAGCTTGACGGATTACACAAAAGTTCATGTTACGTAATAACATTTCGAACAGAAGGAATGTGTATAAAAGAATCTATGAACCACCTAGTGCTGATGTATTTATTCCATTTAAATTTTAAGGAGCAGCTGGCGACCAGGTTATTCACAGCGAGCGAGCTATTTAAGGTCATTCCGTTACGTATCGTGGCCAACGCTTGGCGTTGCTTTGCAAAATGACTCCCGAGGCGCTGTGGCATTCTGAACTTTGCTGCGCTACATGAAAATGTGTATCGTGAGTAACCACTACTTAATTTAAAAAGAGGAGATAAGTAAAACTTCACAAAAAGAAGACGTAGGGATATTTTTGTGTTTTTTCTTCCAAGTACTTGTTATCATTCAATACTCATAATTGTTAAAGAAATATTGTAATAGAATTTCAGTTTATTTAAATTTGAATGCCAAATTCTATTTTTCATGCGTATAGTTTTTGGCAATAGATTTCAATTTTTTAATATTAAATGTATATGCTGTTCTAGTTCTCCTAAACCTACTTCCTGGTTGGAAGACGTGTATCATGTTTGAGAACCTTATTTTCTCCGCTGCGACTAGCAGGAATGTAACAAAGAGAGGATTTTGAGTTTTTCGTGTTACAATACACGTGTATATTCATAAGTGTGTATTAAACATGTGTATATGGGTACAATTAATCATGGAGACTGCGTGGTTCAGTGGGTTCGATCCCCGGTGGGGTGGGGATTTTTCATCACACCCAAAAACCAGACTGATTCCCAGGTCGACTCAGACTGCTGTAAAATGAGTACCGGTTCTATTCTGGGGTCAAACAGACCGACCATCTCCTTCTCCTAGTGCCGAGGCCAAGAAATATCGAAGCACTACTCTCCACGAATCCCTTAGGCACCTTTGGGGCCTGTTGTGGGACAGTTCTTTTGTATAACTATACATGAATATGCATGCAACTATTTGGAAAAATACAAAAATGACAATTTTCTTTTAATTTGGGGATGGGGTGCTATTGACACCATATCCCGCTTCCAGGTACGCCCCCGCACAGTGTATTGTATTGGTTAAATCAACCACAAATATTATAAAATGGAAAACACCTCTCTTGGTGATGCCATTTCGGGTTTTAATACACTCAAACGACAACAAAATAGTTTCATCATACAGACTAGACTCAGTGCTGTACCCAATCACAATTTTACCGGCACTCTACACACACAAGTGTCGCTGGCGCTGCTGAGGCGCTTTTTTTCACTGATTTGATGTTTATTGTTTATTTGATGTTTATTTGACACTGTTTATTGTTTTGATTTGGTCATTTCTCACTCTACTCATACCTCATTGCACAAATCGGTTTTGTAGCCGCGGGCATCATTTGTGACACCGTGAGGAAAGTCCGCCTTGCCTGGTTAACCACCTGATTGTTAACCACCTAATTGTTAAACTGTGATACCTGATTGCAACATCGGCATATGAGAGTTTACTTATCTGACAGAAATACATACTTAATTATACTATATCATCTCACTCGATATACAATATTTTTTTTTACCATAGAACGTCCACGAAAGGTTGTGAGATATATTTTACTTTTCTAGATTGTATTTGTATAATGGTCTTACTTAAGTATCTTGACCACACATTAATTAGCGTTAGCTGTGTAAATGTCTAGTGACTTTCATAATTGTTATATTATAAGGTATATTACATACAAAATTGAAATACAATGTAAAGGTTTTCACAGATGTGACAAAATCGAATGAAAAGACAATTTTGCCGAAGTCAAAGCTGCAAGGTAATTTTGAGGTATGAAAGTTTTTTATAGAATATTACATAAATGATAAAATACAAAATCTATTTATTGACCGTATAAAAATATTAAGTTTTTACAAAAGTGGTAAAGGTTTAATCGTCAGTGATGGAATTGAGAAAAAAAGTTACTCTGGACGCCCCTTTAATATCTTTTCGAAATCGGAGCAAGTGTACCATGTTAGAAACCGGAAATCACCTCAATATTGTCTCATAGGAAAGTATTTGATATCGAATAACATGTCGATGCTTGGGAGATACTTACGCTTGGATTATGTCTTGAGTAAACCGTCAAAGGACATTTGGGGATGAAACTCACAAACGAAAGAAGTTGTAGGAGAAAAATCCCCACTGAGTGAAAGAAGTCGATAAAATAAAAATACAAAAACGTCTAGTGCAAATAATTTTTCTTTCAATTGTTTTCAATTATAATAGTTAATGTGTTTCATTTTTTAATCATTTTATTAATTTAGAAAAAATATATCGATTGAAGAATATTTCTAGATTTAAAATTAAAGGAGAAAAATTATCAAACAATTGCAATCTACTGCGTCTGTTAATATTGATAATTACCCAATGTGTATAAAAATTAGTCAATAATTTTGAAAAGAATCATTTCAATCTGAGTTCATTCCTTTTATAGTATGTATTCTTAGAGTTTGACTTCATCTAAATGTCCATTGTAGAAGCAACTACAAATAATGAAGGGTATATTATCATGATTTATAACTACTTTAGTATATGGTACTTTAGAAAAGCTAACATTTTGCGTCATTTTACTAGAATATTTGCAAAATCAGAATAAACTTAACATATTTACGCTGACAAAGGTAAAGTGTCACAGATTCCCAGGATCTGTTCCTAATACATTTTTTTGTAATCCCTCTCTAGGGCAAGCTGAGGTTTCACATCTTGCAATTCAGAAACAATTAATGTAATTTTATAAATGATACAAATGATTTTCAAAAGTTTAGTTTCACACTCTGAATCTGACTGGAATATTATCATGCAGAAGAACATTCTTTAAGCATGTCCTTATAAATGTCTTCATACCTTGGCAATTACAATGAATATGCAAATATCTTATGTATTCTTTTTTAATATGTACATTCTTTTATTCAAGTGCTTCAATTCTTCCTATTACTTTTCAATTTTGTATCTGATTCAAAGGAAGGGCTGGAAGGTAAATGACGAAAAGGCATGAAATGGTGAAGGGTGCCTTTTTTGACTCTGGAAAGCAGCAGCAACTGAAGGAAACTAAGGATACAAGGATCCTGTCAAATGTATAGGAAAATTAATCTGTAGAATGTCAACTTCGTTGTCGATTCAGAATATACTCTCAGATCAAGGTTCTACTTATTTGTGCATTAGAAAACTTATCTACAGTTTCTCTGATCCTTACGGACCACCAGCACAGGACTATTCACATGTAATAATAATTCGGGAGATGAAATGAAACTTACGTAGAATTGTTGAAAATCTCTCCCCAGATGTCGCCGTCCCGTACCCTTCCTAATGCCTTACTGTTCGAAGGAAGGATACAAAGAATGGTAAAGTGTAAAGGATACCCACCTATTTCTCCCACATTCCATTCCTTTTCGGGACCCGTATTCTCCCTTTTCACCGGGGGAGACTTTCGTCCAAATTATTTTGATACACATTGTACAAAGTGGAGATATTTCTCCCACTTTAAGCAAATAAATAAACGAACAAATTGTTATTTAAAAAAGCACGGGGGGTAGCAATAAAGCAAACTGTTTATGATCACGGGGAGGGGTAGCAATAAACTAATTTACTCTCGGAAAACAAGCGAGGGACCATCCCATCAAGGGCCAAAAGGCAAAGGTGGACTTAATATTTCTAAAAGAAGTTATCTAACAAATACGTATCTTTATCAATTTCTTACTCTCAAAATAAATCGTAGCTATTGAAATCGGTCTAAATTTGATAATAATAACAACAAAGGTATTAATGACATTTCTGCCCATAAGCTCGAGACCATTGGGTCTCTATATTAATCCACCTCTATCCGAGGAGAAACCGGAGAAAAACCCGGAGTAGAATGCAGACCTTGGTTAAAGGTGAATTTAAAATGTAAACATTGGTTAAAGGTTATTTTAGATTTAAAAATCTTTTTGACTGAAAACATTCGTAATCTCAGGGAAAATACCATTTGTCTTACGACATCGTATAACATGATTGAGAGTCTACACTAATTTCAACTCGGGGGAAAAAGAAGGATAAAAATTGAAAACATTTGCGAGAACACTTTTTTTCCCTCAGAAACAATACTAGTATACATTGAATGTCAGTATACAATACTAGTATATATATCGCTGTTCGTTATAGAGACAGATCTTCTGTGTCAGTTATAAAATAATTTCACCGCATTTCAATTCGTTTACTTATTAAAAGAGTTTGATTTTTTGTGAAGTGTTGCCTGATATATCGACAGGTACAGCAGATGGTTCCCCCCACTCCTGCATGTTTCTTGTTTTATTTCGCGCTATCCTTCTATCCTCTCACGAGGTTACCTGGAATGTAAAGTTTTTTCACATAGTACGCTCTAACAATAAATGTAAAATTTGGTAAAGATTTCTTTTTAAGGATAAATACTTACACTTCTTATAAACAAGTGGGCGGTCTAGTGAAGATCTATATGCAAAGTTTTACAAAATGTGAAAATAATAAACAATATTTTTAAAACACTCTAATTTCTAATTGAAACAGTTCCACTGAACGGGAAAAATGATTTTTCTCCGTACAAAATAGTTCCAGAATATTCAATAAGAACATACAGTTTTAAAAGTGTGTAATTAAAATCATATGTATATATACAATATAATGGGTACATGAAATATTTCAATGTAATGACTAAGGTAAGATAACGAAAAAAATTGAAAATTATCTCTGAACCTGTAGAATAATGTTTCATTGGTGGAGTACCATTTGGCTTGGGGTTGTTTTTGCAGTTTCACTTACCCTCTCTGTGTATTTATATTGTGGTAATGAAAAATGTATAGGAATCATATTTATAGACAAGACAATTCATTTTTATCATAAAAATTCTTGAAAGTACAATTAAATTATAAAAACCAATTTTTTACCAAATTAGTATTTCAATTTCTCTAGTTAGCACACTTACCATTTTCTCTAATTGCTTGTACACTGCGCTAAAATAAGGAACACCATTTGAGCTGGAAGGGTTAGATAAAAATAGATTACTGAACATTTACTAAAATCCTTATACAATTTTGTGATTACATGCAAAAATTAATAAAATCTTCACCTTTCAAATAATGTATTGTAAAATTCTATCCCTTTTTGCAGATCTATCAGTAGTAAGATAATCAAATGAATGAGAGATTGGGTGATCAATTCTTGGTTTCTAGATCCTGATTGATGAAAACTGTGAATATCTTCATACCTGAAAAAAAATTAAAATTATATTAATATACAAAATACATGACAATTCATTTTAAATATTTCAAAACAATACCCTTTGAAGAAATATCTGAACTCTGTATTCATAAAACACAAAAAATAGACTCACATTAGAGTATATTCAAACATTTCTTATTTCTGTATTAAAATATAAATCTTGTACCCAAATCTCTTAAATGAAAATTTTACCTTAGAAACTTACAGTAAGATTTTTTCTCACAAACGGCTAATAATATGTTTTAAATTGAAGGACCTCATTAAGTGATGACACCCTTGGAAAGTAGATATACATGTTATGATGCGATTCTCACGAGCTAATTACTACCAATCCAATAGAAAAGAATTAATCCGTAATAATGTTCTAGCATCCTTATAACAATATAATTTTTAAGTCATAGTACTAGGGCGAGAAGCCTATATGACTCTGTTAGTCAATGTACTACAAAAAGGAGAGAAAATGATCCACATGTTTATTAAAAATTCTTTGTCAGTCACGTGGGTATTGATGATTATATTAAATTCATTCAACGTACACTCATCGTAAGATAAAAAGCTGCTCTCACCTAAAACTAGGTAGATTGAGAGTATTTTTTAGAAGGTAGGTAGGGCGTACGTTATATACGAAATAATTAAACTTTCATATTTGTAGTAGCAGCACTTTCTGGCATACCAAACAAAACAAGATTAATTTTAGCACGACATCAAGCCACCGTGTTCGCGAATGCAGGTGTAGAGATGTCGCGGTGAGACAAGTCTCAGAGGTCCCCAATGGTGACCTGCGACAGTCGATCTGCATGTTGCACCTGAACGCGCAGTTTCTTCAGATTAGTTGGTGAGCGGTGGTCGTAATCGTAATGCGGCTTTGTCATTCTCCAGGACAAACTACAGCGCGTCAATGATCCTGCTATTTAATTACGTAAGTCTTGATTTAAAAAAATTAAAATTTCGCATTATTATGACCAAGAAGAGACACCGTGAAAATATTTTTTTTTATTACATTGTTCTAAAAGATATTAGAAGTGAAAGACATTTTTTGCCATGAGAAATGACACGAAAAGCCACTCTGTTAGCATCTCTGTTATTATTTGTCAAGGAAGTTCTTGAAAACAAAAAAGTTTAAGATGGAGAGTTGAATAAATTGTTTATTTAAAGATAATCATTCTGAGGATGTATGATTTGTCTTGAAAGAGGTCATACAGAGACTTCCCTGAGAACCCTGGGTTTGTATTTCACTTGAATTTATATGTGGTGTCATTGTAATAATAATAATTTGTAAAGGATGCTGCTTGAAATTGTTTGAACATATATGTACTTCTCTGAATACTATAAACTTAAGTACGCGAACAGAGCGCTACTTCAAGTAAGGCTCTATAAAGCTTCTTTAGAGCTTTAATTCAACAACCGTTATAACATAGTCGGCTGAAATAATCTCGATATGTACAATTCCTTGTCCTGACTGACTGATTAACAGACTATCAAGGCACAACCTACACCACTTAAGTTAGAAACATGATCAATTCCCAAACTCCCCTAGGGAAGGGGAAGGCATGTAAAAATTATAGTAAAATACATATATCTCTAACCCATCCAGTTATAGGCGTTGCTGAGATGAACAGCGTTAATTTGGGGTATTTTATAATATCATTTTTGTTTATTTGCAGAAACAATACTAAGTAAAAGTGATTATTTGTCGAATTTTCACTTATGATTTTCTCTTTGTGTAATATCTCCCAATTTGAACTAGCAAGTATTGTTATAATTTTACATGCATTCATATAATGCTTTATTATCTGTAAAAACTATATTAAAGACCACGGATTTACAAAATTTTATTTGTGAAACTATTTCTTCCTTATGTAATAATTTAATATTCACCAGCAAATAATACCATTGCTTATAATTTATAGTAAGTTAATAGCAAATTATTTCTCAATTTTAAGCAGCCTTGACAATACTTCATTAGTACTCTGTGCTAATTAACATTTCTTTTTATTATTCTTGAAGTAATTCTAAAATAATGAATTACGTAAATTCATTTCTCGCATTCTGAGAATTAGCTAACAATACGAAACTGAATACCCACACATTGCCGCCATTCAGCGTGATATCTCTCAACTTTCATTCCGTTAGGTGCTGATGTATTCTATTTACCGTTGAATTGTTTATTATATCGTTTAAGTCTAAATTCAGTATCCACGGGAATAAGACACCCCTTGCACCCTTAAGGGAGGGGGGCGTAAAAGACTATGACCACGAAAAAATATTGCAAAGGACAAATTTGCGTCAAATCCAAGGGTTTTAGAGTTTCTGAGATGAATAAATATACTACCAATGTCGTTATGTTTACGTTCAGATCACATGGGGACACGCTACCCTTAATAACATATATAATTGTTTTCGTGTTTCTTTTTGTAGTTATTCATTACTCTAACATAATATTGCCTTAGTTATTGTTGAATTAATTTATTTGCAGTTGTCGTCCTAAATTATTATTTCTATCATTTTAGTTGTCGGTTTGTTTATTTACTTATTTAAACCCTGCCCCGCTGTTGCACCCAAGTTTTCGTGGTCATAATTTCATAGAGTTATTACATCATTTTACAGTTCGTTTTTCTTGATTCTTTCGTATTTATTTACATTTTAACAGAATATAGAGTAGTTGTTGTCGAATTAATTAATCTCCCGTGGTCGCCCTAAATAATTATTTTATCATTTTTGTCGTTTGTTTGTATATTTAATTTATTTAATATCTCAATTGTAACTTCCATAGTAAAAAATATATTATTGTACTAATATCCTTCATTCAGTATCAGTTGTCAGTTTTCGTGTATTCTCATTTGCTTTTGTCGTTAAGTTGCTAACTAACTCACAACAATGGACACTATCGCATTCCTCAACTCATTCAAAGCTGATCTTCAGAAGGCGTACAATGACTTGATACATTATATTGACACACGATCGGCGGTTGAACTACGGTAAGGAATTCTCGCCGTCCTTCCAACTGCAGTCACCCGGTTAGACCAACGACACATGCACCACTCCAACTCTTCACTCAGAATAGGTTTAGTGTGTTAGATGACATGTCCCTGTTTCCTCCCTTACCTACTCGTTTCATCCTCCCCGTCCACTACCCAAACCTGTTCACAAACCACACACTGGTAAGCACAGCCGCCAAAACCACGTAAAGTAGTGCTACCCAGAGATGAAACCAACACTTCCACGCAGAAATCAAACGTGCTCATATTAGCTCATTCGCACGGTCGTCAGATGTCCTCCATTTTGCGTGGATTGCTTCCTAGCCACTTCTTCTTTAAGCCAAACGCTCGTTTGGCTGAAGTTATTCGAGAACTTAACACCTACACTAAAAAACTCNNGGTTTACATCTGAGACCGTCTGGGAAACATCACTTCGGTTCTCTCCTAGCTTCACATCTGACCTCACTTCATCCACCTGCCCCTCTATCCACTCCTACACCTCCTCCTGCTCCTACCTCATCTCCACCTCCCTCTGCTCCTACCTCATCTCCTCTTCCTATCTCCATACCCATTTCTTCTCTTGTCCCCATTCTTTCACCTACTGCTTCCTCATCTTCCACGTCCTCATCTATTCCTCCATCCACATCACCTACCGCCCCCATACACAGCTACAACTTGCGCTCAGGAGTACGATGTGGTACTCGAAGGTGACAATCGCGTTCAGGTGCAGTGTGTGGGCTTGATCCGAAACTAGAAGCTGTACCAAATTCAAATTCCTCTCCTCAATCTAACGTCGAGCCCATTTCTCGTGAATCACAAACACTTTGCGAAAATAAAATAATTATATTTCATCATAATGTCCAATCCCTTTGAAACAAGTTGACAGACATTGAAATTCTGGTACACGAAAATCTATTCGATTTGCTATGCCTCACAGAACATTGGCTTTCAACTAACAACATCAACGATACTCCTATTTCTAAATATTATTTAGCAAGTTCTTATTGTCGAGAAAATTTTAAAGGGAAAAATCCGCACGGAGGTACGTGTATTTACGTTCGTAATGATATATTATCTTCTCCTCTGCAAGGTTACGAGAACTTCTGCGTAGATAGTGTGTTCGAATTTTCTGCAGTTAATCTGACCGACACCGGTATTCTTGTTTTGTGTATTTATAGACCACCTCAATCAGATCTTGATATATTTTTTAAAACATATCTCTCATAAATCTACTAAATTATCGTTATATATGGCGATTTCAACATCGATTTCCTGAGTACATCCGACTCTCCACAATCACGAATTAATCGATTCAAGAATCTTATCGATTCCTTCAACCTTGTTACTACGATAAACGACCCCATTCGCCTCTCCGGTTCATCTCAAACATTGCTAGATCAAATTATAGTCAAAAATGGAATCTCGTATCTCTCTGAAGTGTTTATCGCCGCATACAGCGATCACCTTGCTCAAGTATTGACTATTAATAATAAACTAAAACCACTTAAAAACCTTTACAAGTTTTCAAGAGAATTTAATGACACAAATCAATCTATATTTATAAATTATTTGCGTGAAGAAACATGGAAAGATGTTTACAATTGCCAAAACACCAACGACAAATTCAATGTATTTATCTCAATATTCCTAAAACATTACAACTCTAGCTTTCCCATAAAACGCAAGTTGATTAACACAAAGAAATACAATAGATGGATCACCCAAGGGATAAGAATTTCTTCAAAAAATAAACGCCGTTAATATTATGTTTCAAAACTCTATTATCTTTCAACCACCCGAATTCCATAATTATTTTCGTAAATATAAGTCTATTCTTCGAAAAGTAGTCTATGCTGCTAAAGTAATGGAAACCGACAGGCAGGTACTAAAATCGAACAACTGGATGAAAGCCATGTGGAATATTGTTTAAAATTACACATCAACTTCTGAAAATCGCGAAGAAAATATTTCTCTACTAACGATGGCAAAATCGTACCAAATCCTCAGGACATCGCAATTTTTTTAAATTCTTACTTCTCAGAAGTAGGTAATATAACGAACTCAATATATCCAAATCAATGTCCTCAAATTATATCCACTCACGTACCCAATTCTATGTTCACTTTCGAAACTAACGCCAGTGAAGTTATGAGAATCATCAGCTCATTAAAAAACAAATTTTCAACAGGCGTAGATGATATATCCGAGTTTATTGTTAAATTTTCGTCCCACGCTATATTAAATCCACTCATAAATATTTTTAATAGTTCTTTATCGGAAGGGGTGTTTCCCAACATATTTAAGAGAGCTAAAGTGAAACCTTTACACAAGAAAGGTAACAAACTTAATATTGGAAATTAC
>NNCF01127114.1:211955-223068 GCA_002313205.1 Laupala kohalensis | reverse complement strand
GTTGAGTTATCAAACTTATTTTTTTCCGGCGCTTTACCCGCGGCAGGAACTACAATTATGTGTTCAAAAATCATAATTTTCAGTCAAATATACCCGAAAAAATATTTTGGTTGAAGTAATTTATTTTTGGTAGACTTTAGATATATGTTATACTTTTACATATCCTATACCAAGCTGTTTATTTAAAAAAGCTATTTAGATATATTATGCTAGAACAATGACTGTTGTAAGCTTAAATGTAGTTAACTCATTGATGAAAAATGTTCACCATTACAATACTTTCTATTTATATCGTTAATTACGAGAAAATGAAGTGATTTGCATAAAACAGTCACTGCACTTGGTTCCTTTTTGCTCGATGCAGTAAGATATATTGAATAATTGTTGAAACATTCTCCAATATTTAGTTATTTTGGTGTTAATCCAAAGTTAGCAGTGTAACAGCGTTTAGTTCTTATGTACTTGTAAAAATATCTCTTCAACTCTTATATATACTGTACAAATATTAATATTCACAGCGTATTTTCTTATTTATATATTATATTAAAAATATATATTACGTTATTATTATTAGTTTATTACTATATTAACGTTTATCTCTTGATGATAATTGGTATTTACGAAATGTCTCAAATATTTTTGTTAGTAGCTTAAAATATTTCTTAATAATACTTCGCCCCTTTGGTGGCTCAGGTGGTAGAGTTCTTGCTCTTCACCAAGTCATCCCGGGTTCAAATCCAGAACGAGCCAGAAAACATTTGTAACTATGTCCCTACTGAAATAGCGAACCCTACATCCTCTATTCAACTCCTTCTAGTATTAGTAAGACTATTACTAACCACTCCTACTGACCCCTCCACGGTGCCAAGTTGTTGGTAAACCCAGCTAACCGGCCCACCTATACTTATACCATTCTACCCTCCTACCTCCTATAGCTCCATGTAGATAAGCTTCAATAGCACTAAGCTACATTTCCTATTTACAAATACTACAATGGACAATACGTCGCATCGTTGCAGGAGAGGTGGCGCGAGTTTAGAACACCTTTAAGTTCTGCTTGAGAGGGAGAACAGTATAAAAGGTAGTCAATAATTTTCATCTTATATTGAACGTCAAATGTGCAAAATTTCATGAAGATATATCATGACAGGGGTGAGAAAAGGGATGGATTTTCAAAATCTTATGTATAGAATTCTTATGTATCATCTTCCCTTTGTTTTGAATGCGTGCAAAATTTTATCAAGCTTGGAATAAATCTAAACATATTTGTGTGAAAGACAAGAAGCTAGACACAGAAATTCTTCGACGTACGAGTAAGCAGGATGTCTCAAAAACCCACGTAAAACATTGTAGGTGTAATAGAACACATGAATGTGAACCAGGATCATGTAGGGACACGTGTCCGGAAACATCATCGGTGGAGATCAAACAATACAACGGCAGAGCAAAAACACAATATAAAAATAGTGTGCTAAGCGCATTATTAGGGTACTTTGCAGGTGACAAGCCTGTTTCGACAATGTGAGTGGATAATACCTTATAACTGGTAAATTGTATTATTTTATTTGATAAGTTCTACTAAGATCACAACATCGTTTCAATTTTGATTCACATTTTTAAGCACAACACAAACAACTGGAAATGTGTATTTTTTAAAGCTTTAACGTAAATATCACTTTGATTTTATCGAATACAAACAAATATATAAAATTACTTAATAGGGCATATAATTAACACATTTCAAAAACCCTGCGTTCCGATACGTGTATCGTCACATTTACCCTGCAAGAACGTATACTCCAAGTCATGTAACTTTACCAAAAGTAATTCAATATGGCTGTCTAACACGAATTGCCAACTTCTGCGAATTTAAGAAATATCCCAATAAATGTTAATAGTAGTCATAAAAGCGACTATTTGCTGTCAATATTCAAGTTAATACGATAAACTAAGATACAATGTAATATTCGTTTGACACGATGGATACATAAAGAACATAATAGCGGCGCTTGAGCAAATTAATTGAATTGATGAACAATGTTGGTGTACAGAATTAGAGGAGTAATTGCTTGTACATCTAGGGTGAGGTGATGGGGTTCGAAAGACCAAAAAAAATTAGGAAGTAGATGAGGTGTGGTTGAACACTGGGCATGCGAACAGAACAATTTAATAACACACATGAAGGTTGACAGTAATGAAAGAATACAAAGCTGAATTTCTGGTGATGTGCCGGGATGAGGTGAGACGATCCTTTTCTTGAAAGAGTCCGCCTGCATGGCTTTGGGTTGGTGTCGATTTGATGATTTTACGTTGATGTGCAGTTGATGTTGAATTGCTGACAGCTTAACACATGGCGATTCAACGGTGTACCGATGACCACGAGAGGTGCTGTTGTGGATTGAAAATAATTCCTCCGGCTGCGTCCTGGTAGAAACTGAAGGGAAAGTCGTTGGCTTGCGTGCCGAATGATGAGTGCACTAATGGATTACGGTCAAGTATCCTGGTGGGCTGCGATGATGTAGAGCGCGGTTAGGAGACCTGACCGTAACATGGCGTGGCTGCCAGATGATTGCAGTGATGTGATAAGATGATGATTGCTCGGGTGACTGATAGCAAGTGAGAGCGGTCGCTCGTTCGTAGCTTGCTTGTAGTTGCGCGTTGTCGGCGCGATCGATCGGTCGGTTGGCAACCTTTAATTTTAAAGAAATCCGAAAGTACTGCCGACATAACGCGAAGTACACTTATCATTACCCTTATGGACGATGGCGAAGTAAAAACGTTAACTACACTGTGTGCAAGTCCTGTATCAATATGAAGATAGTAAGACTGACAATAGATAAATTAATTAATCAATAATTTATTGTCAAAAGAGCACTTACAAACTGCCCATGACCTAGTTGAGGACAATAATCTAATTTACTATTACCGCTTTACAATAAACAAATAAAAACAGTGCTTAGTTCCCCTACATGTTTTTTAGGTTACATTTTCCCTGAGTACTGTTACACGACTTCCTTCGTCCTCGGAAGTCATGACGGGTGCGGACTATGTTTAGATTTTAGACAATCTGCGAAACATAACTCAGGATACCAGTTAAGGTTTCAGATCACACAGTTTCAAATATTGGCTGTGTCTCTTCGTTTCTTCGTTTTGAAGCAAAATCGTGCGCAGGGATTGTTTGGTGGATTGCCTACTCGCGCCTGACACTTGAGTGAGTTGCCTACCTCAAGCAGGATAATACAGGTGACACAGAAAAACGGGAACTTTTGAGGTGCGTAGTGGCAGCTATGTACACTCGGCAGCACTTCGGAAGAAGGACTGTGAGTTTTAAAGAATCACGCCATTCAGTAATAATGGAGGAGTGGAACAGTAGACAGCGTGCTTTCGCGATGAAAATGTTTTACAAAACCTACGATAGTTTGGGAGGTGCGCAGAGGGAGTTCCGTCGCTTTTTCAAATTAGGGCGTCATGGTCGCGTTCCTTCAAACCACACGATAAAAACGGGTTCGAAACTTTGAAGAGACTGGATCTGCTCTGAAAAGAAACCGACAGGACGACCGAGAAGGGTTCGTACTCAACAGAATATCGAAACTGTACGCGTTTCAGTCTTACAGAGCCCACGGCGTTCAGTTCGTAATTGAAACAAAGATTTGAAGACGAAATTCGTGGTATCCCAGCTGAGATGTTACTGCGATCAATGGGGAACCGGAACAACAGATTAGAAGAATGTATACGTAGACAAGGGCGCCAGCTGCAGGACGTAATTTTCAGAAATTCATAATTTGGATTGTTGTTTCTTATAAGACAAGTTGTAATGGTTCAATTACTGTCAATAATTTTTGTTGTTGTAGCGTGTATTCTATTTTTATTTGTTTGCCAAAAGTTCCCGTTTTTCTGTGTCACCTTGTGGTTGATGCCGTAAAGAGAAAGTATAAGTGTTTGGTGCTGTCGCTAGCTGTCCGGCTTGCACTCTTGTGCTCAAGGCCACAGATAGATCAGGTTCTGACAACCTTTGTCGACAAAGATGAGCATCGATGGCGGTCACGAGACTTAGAGTAGATGCTAGCTCCCATTTCTAACCATTGTGATTGGATATCCCGAGGAACGAATCGTTCTTCGTTAATTCCCTCATTGTTGACTGACTAAGAGCATCAGTGTGGCCACCGTTGTCAGAAACCTATGTGTCTGGCTTCGCTTGCGATCTTCCTGACGATGATGATGTCACAGAGGTGGTGATAGTCGCGGCTCCTCTTCTTCCTTTTTCTGTTGTCCGGTGACTTAGAGACGTGATTGGTGGAGTTGATGGATTGGGGTTTTTACTGGGAAGGAAGGTATGCCAAAGATAATTTTCTCACAAATGATGAAACGCCAAATCTCGATACATGGCGTTCAAGAGTACTCTCGTGACTTCATCTTTCAGCTGTGAGGCTGCGGAAGAGGCTCGTGAACAGAGGAAAGAGGCGCTGGGCAAGAGACGCGATCGGTTGCAGGCCATGTTGTCGGAAGAAGAAGCGAAGGGGTCGGCATCGATGGCGGAGGCAGCGCGCCTGGCGACAGACCCCCTCGCGTCACTGGCCGCACTCAAGGTCCGCGCGGTTACTCCTCGTTCGGTGAGTATACCCGGTCACGGGATGTAGGACTCTTGGAAGGTTATGCATATACTTCTTCTATGTACCTACATATGGAGAATATACGTGATATATTTCGGTCAGATGGAAAATGGCGACGAGCCGGAAATAGAACCCGGGACTCCTGCATTGATCATAGAGGTGGTAACCACTACTCCATTATTTATTCCAGTATGCGGATGTGTTTCCGGAGGTTAGGTCTGGATGGGAGTGTGTACAGTTGTGGAAGACGAACTGGTGGTTTAGTGGTTAACACCCCCGCGATTAGTGTGGAGGTCCCGGGTTCGTTTCCCCACTCGTCGCCATTTTCATCTGACCGAAAGTCATCACTCTTCGACGGTTGATAGTTCTCTGCCGCCATTACAGTACATGCATTCCTTTAAACTGATAACGATGAGTGACTCGTTCTCCAGGGTGATGGAGGTGGTGGAGGAGGTGATGAAGGAGGTGGTAGTGTTGGTGAGTTCGGCAAAGGCGACGGTGGTGCTGGTGATGGCGGCGGTGGAGGAGGAGACGCGGCTGTTGCGTTGCACATGCAGCGTGTTCGCTCCGCCAATTGGGAGCTGCGGAGGCGCGAAGAGGAGAAGCGACGTCGAGAAGCGGAGCTGCTGATGCACATGCGCTGGCGCACGCAGCATCCGGACATCAGAGAGGTCAGTTGGTGTCTACTTATTATTATTAGTATTATTATGTCTCCTCTCCACGTTACGCCGATGTAGAGACTGCACACTGCGCCGGCGGCAGTTCAACGTGATTACATCCACAAGTTTATCAACGTCGCTTTTCTATTCATTCACATAGAAGCGTTTAACCGGAACCGATGGCAGATACTGAAGAAAGACGATTGTATTATTCATTTGTTGAGTACTTTTAATTGTGTATTACGAGAGCATCACTCACTAAACGCCCCATCCCCCATTTTGCACACTTATCGATCAAAATAAGGAAATTACTATCTTCAATGCCATTTAAGTCTTAATTCAACCCTCTAGAGAGTAGCACTCCAAGGACTAGCATGTGAAGGGAATTATGTGATATAATCTCTAAACATTAGTGACAGTATTGTTCTTAAAAGAAAAATCAACTAAATCATATCAAGGGATTACCCACTTATAAAACGAGAAGATCTTACGAATAACGTCAGTTTCCTTCGAATTGTACTGTCGAACTCCAATTATCCTGATCAATTGGGACCGGACCCAATCCGGATAATCAGATATCGGGATGATTGGATTTCTTCAACCAACAGTTTATTTTAAGCCAAAAGGACCGAACGGAGCATCGCGTAACTGACGTACAATTCCCTCCGAACATTGTTTCTACCAGCAAGGTCAGACGCGTCAGACGCGTCAGTGCTGTCAATTGTGAGGACTCACATAATCAACTAACATCCTTTTCAAATAAATGTGTCTAGTAGCTTCTTTTCTTGGTGCAATTTTAAAAGAGTTGAAATCTTGAAAAGGAAAAGGTAAAATATAAGACGATGAGATTTCGTTAAAACACCGTTTAATGCTTTAAACCAGCGCTGTCCAACTTGTCGTGGCCATTTTCTGTACACTTCCAATAGATGGTGCCAGCACGGAATGGGGATTAGCGAGATGTTGACTGTTCAATAAAAACAATGGGTCATATTTATTTAAATGTAACGCGGTATTTTGATTCTCGTCAACAAATTTATATTATTTCAAACTGGAAAAATTAAATAGTATTTTTTTAAATAGGTTTAAATTTAGTATTATAATAAAATATTTTTAGATGTTGTAATGTATGACGGGGTAATTCCGAATGCAAATTTTTATTTTTATCTCACCGGGACATGCCACGTTCATTATTGATTCTGACAGCATTGATTTACAACACAAATATAATGTAATGGATAGTGACCATGAGGAAAAATAATACATTTTGAGACTGTTTTAACACATATTTAATGCTGCGTACGTTTCGTCCCGTGTTTTGGGGTCTCGTCAGAGCTACAAATAAATTACATCTCAATTGAATATATTATACAAAACTTAATATGTCATCAACTGATAAAGAATGGCAAGGCGTAGCACGTACCTATTGTAATAAAATGCTTAAAATGTATAACAAAGAATGGACGACAGGCTTAATACTATGTATGCATGTTATTTATAATTCACACGAAGACGAAGACAATATAGGTAAGAAATCAGGTGTAGTTAATGATATACGAAGCAAAGATTGTTAGTAGATATAGGACAAACAAAAAGAACATAGAGACACATTAAACTAAACCCTGAGTCTCACTCTTAACTAACTAAACATATTATGAAATTCGACCACATGATGTGCATGATAAGGTCAGAATACGGAAAAGTGAAATTAATTAGAAAAAGAGACTGATAATTCGATGCTGAAATATTAGATATAATTAAAAATAATAATTGTGCAAATAAAAGGACTAATGTAGAGCATCCTTGTATAATATATAGAGAGCTCCTCTAAATTGGTTTCTCTTTTATGCAACATCTTTGCTCTTGCTTTCTCAGATGATAGCTTTCAATAGAACACGATGCACTCTTTCTTTGAAACCAATGCAAAGGGAATGCCTGGCTTCCCATTTATTAATGTTCCTCGCGGTCACTATCATTTACATCGCATTATATAATACGTAGACAACCTCTAACTAGAATTAAAATACGGAGTGGAGACTTATATTACAAAGTAACGAGAAATATACGGTATGAAAAAGTCGAGTTGGACAGCGTTGCTCTAAGGTACGACATTTGATTTGGGTGATTTACTCCGTCTGGCAACGCGGAAAAGGAACTAAATTTTTCTCTGACGTTAACGTGTTAATAAGGTGGGACCAGCGCACCAAGTTAGTCAAATCACCAGAAGTATAATTGTTTTCTTTACAATTATTCTAATTGTTTTAAAACCGCAACTATGTGAATAATAATGAGGAATAAACATGATTTAATTGTAACTATCAGTTAATAATGTAGTACGAACAATACTCAGCAACTCGCTTGACTCGTTTGAAATGCATAAGAGCATAAAGTACAAACATGGCGACCGAGCGCAACGGTTTCGTCATTTATGCATCTCACCTCAGAAAAAGTGAAATCTCTTTCTCAAGGGTCCGGTGGCTTATAGATAAAAAACATGTAAAAAATTCTACGGAAAATTTACTACAAATCAAAGTAAGCATCCATCACTTTCGTGATTTAAAAGTTGGTCTTGCTTTATAAACAAGTGTTTTCTCCATAAGACGCAATGTATTACATTATTTATAATTGCAATTATTTCTCTTAAATGGCCGGTGAGATATGTTTTTCATGTTGAAATCACAATAAGAACATGTTACTCTCTTTATTTATGCCGATTTAAGATATTTTTGCGATTTAATTCTCGAGTACTACGTGTTGTTGACAGTGGGAGCGTCGCTTGGCGCAACGTGACGTGGCCTCCGTGTGGCAAGTGGAGGCGGAGGCGCGGCGGCGGGAGGAAGAGGAGCGGAAGGAGCGCCAGCGCCAGGAGCGGGCGGCGGCGGAGCGGGCGGCGGCGGCGGCGCGGGCGGAAGCGGAGCGACGGGAGGCGGAGGAGCGCGCGCGAAAGAGGCACGAGCTGCAGAAGGTGCTCGACACGCAGCTCCAGCAACTCAAGTGGGTAGCATCTCTAGAACTCGAATAGAAATGGCGGGTTCTTAAAAAAAATCAACTTTCAAAATTTGGACTGGGTATCTTCCCAGTTTGTATCGTGTTTTCAATTCCGTTAAAAATCCGATTTCAAAAATATATATTAGAGATTCTTATCGCGTTTTAAAATTTTAAAAAATTCAAAATTTTTAATGATGGGTATCGACTCCTAAAATACACTTCTGAATTCTGATTTTTTTTACGAAGTCTCATTAAAATACACGAAACAAAATGGGAGGGTGCCCTAACCAAATTTCGCAAGTTAATTTAAAAACCACCATAATCTCTAGTCGCTTATCTTTGTACCATTGAGTTTACACTTCAGTAGATATTTCACCATTTTCATAGTAGTATTTGTAAATGGGAAATGTAGCGTGCTATTGAAGCTTATCCACATGTATCGATAGGATGTAGGAGATGGATGGTGGGCTTTTGTTAGTAAGTGGACCCGTGAGCTCGTCTTACCAACAACATGGCCCACGTGGAGGGGTTAGTAGGAGTAGTCAGTAATAGTTAAGAGTTATTGATACTAGGAGTAATAGGAGGTGGATAGAACAAGGAGGGTTCGCTTTTCAGAAGTAACAGCTATATGAACTGGGACATCGAAGTGAAAAGCTACAAGTATTTTCTGCCCTCACCGGGAATTAAACCCGGGATGACTTGTTGATGAAGTTTATTTGAAGTCTTAGCCGAGTATCGTGTAATCCTTTAATCCTGATGGGAGAGAAAAACTGTAATCTATCCAATTCGCAGCAAAACTCGGGGACTTGGAGGTTAAAGTACCTATAAGGAGAGTACAACCGATGAGTGTACTGACCAGTGGACACTTCTGATCAGTGCTGTCGGTTTCTGCCTTTCGGGCCACGTCAGTTTCAAAGTCTAGGCTGGTGCTGGTTCTATAAGAAGTCACGTGTTGTCATGCGACGGGAGCGTGACGTGGCGGCGTGCACTAGAACCAAGTCATTTTACTGCTTCGCTTCAGAGTATGTTTTGGGTCTTCTTTTTTGGAGTATGTACTCGTATATTCAATGGTTGTACCCACTTTTGTCGGGCTTCGTCTTTTTATGGGTCTTCAGATCTCATACCACCCATTTTTATAACCCATGAAATAGTTGCTTTTTTGTACATTTTTGTTTGCAGTGACTTCGAAAAGTCGCGTGCTTTTTATGCCGAATGATGGGTTTAGAAGCCTTGATGTAAATGTGTCAAAACAATATATTGTAAAGCCTCTTTGGTCCATGACCTGGAATGTTCTATAATTCAATATCTTCTGCTAAGACCGTGAATGAAAAATATAGCAGTTTTTATTTAATCTTCTTGCCACGTCCTTGACATCTGACGTAATTCATGACCATTACCTCTATTGTTTTGTTAATTGGTCTTAGTCATTGAGTTTTTCGTTTTTAATGTATATGATTAATATAATATTATGATAATTGTACATAATTCTAGTTTACTTATTGTTAAACCCCATTTTCAGAGAAAATTTCTCTAGTCCAGAAAAATCCCGATTCTCGCAGCTCAAATCCCGGGCGTGATGGATTAAAGAGATTTTACTGTATTGAGGGAACAAAGTGTAATGTTTTGCGATGTGTCCAATTCTGCATACATTATGAAGAAACATACAATATATTATTGTATCAGGCAATGCATCAGAATTTATGTAACAACATTTGTAATCCATCAGGCTTGTTTTATCTTTGGTAAGAAGCATAACATGGCAAAGGATCAATTGTTCCCTTCAGCTACTAAGATTTTATGATTTCTTTTTCATCGGTTTCGATTGAAAACTTCCTTTTGGGAAAACAAGTCACCTATTTATCGCTGACTTCGAAGCTCTCCAAATATATTTTTTATTTTGTTTTGAAATGAAGTGTGATATTCTGCGCAGGGTAGAAGCCGGGCGCGCAGAGCAGTTGCGCGCAGAAGAAGCGGAGGAGCTGCGCGTGCAGGCGGAGTTGCTGCGCCTCACGGAGGAACGGCGCGCAATTGAGAAACAGCGCTCGCAACAGCATCTCAGGTGACCTATCTAACTCACGTTCATGCACACTTCTATCCTGTCTAGTATAACTAAAAGGAAATGTCTCTCTTTTTCTCAAATCGTACTTAACCTTTGGCCACAAGTGAGGTATCATAACAAATGTTAGTATCTGGTCTAGAACACGACCGTTATCTTACATTTTAACTTAACTTTTTACTTTCTCATATACATAGTACATAGAAAGTATTTTAATCGTGAAAAAAATTCGAAAACTAGATTTTTACGGAAATATTCGTTTTGGAGATCCCTGATTCAGAAAAAATGGTTTTTGGCATAACGTCCGTCCATCTGTCTGTCCGTCTGTGCGCAGCGATTCTGAATAAATGGATGAATCAATTTAATTCACATTTCGTGTTTACGATATAATTTACTTGTTGTCGATGCACGTGAACTGATTTTTTGCTTTAAAACAAAGAGTACTTCACATAAAGGTCAAAGTACTCTTTTGCATGTTTCTCAAAAACGGCTCCAACGATTGTGCTTACATTTTCTGTACATAAAGTATAATTAGTATGTATTGCATTCGCATTAGCGGTATTTCGCTTGAAAGTTTGGTACAGATGCAGTAAAATAATTTCTGTCTTTTACATTTACACATTTGTTTACTATTTCAAGAACCTTGAATATTATTTAACATGGATGAAGCAGAGGTAGGGTAAAATAATATTCTGAATATTTATTTTACTTTCAAATCTGTAATAAAAGACAGTAACTAGTTAAATTATTGGCTTTGAGTTATTGACTAAAATGTTATTGTTCATTACTTTATCATGTACTTT
>NNCF01127114.1:194624-206482 GCA_002313205.1 Laupala kohalensis | reverse complement strand
CTAAGAATTTTGTATTTGTAACAGTTTTTAATTGTGTTCCGTTTAAAGAAAGAGAAACCTGGGGTAAAGATTTTGTGATACTATTGTGAAATGACATAGACACTGTTTTGTCAGTGTTTACAATAATTCCTAGTTTACAAATAATAATTCCTAGTTGCATGAGAATGAAAAGTTGCTAATATTTTTTATAAAATAAGGGGGATGGAGACTGCCTACCCTCTCCTCCCCTGCTCCCTACTCCCTTTGTCCACCACTGAAAAAAATATTATCTTATTATTTACAATTTAGCTTTACAGTTTAAAGGAAGGGAGGATGACTCTATAATTTAAAGATTTTTTCTCTCACAAACATTGCTAAATTTTGTATTGTGGCAAAAAGCATACTATTCCATTTTTTTTAAATTGCAAATTACTTGTTGACTGAAAAATGAAGTGTTAACAAAAATATTGACATGTGACATGGATTGCTGAACTCTTCTCTCATTGAGCTCTGTGTGTTATAAATGGAAAAAGCTGAGTTTTGTCACAATAGTAAATGTACAGGATCAGAATTATTTTATTTCAAATTTGATGTAAAAAATTCTCATATTATTATGTATTAAAAGAAAACTAAACAATTTCGAAGAAAAATTCTGCTTTAGTAAATGTGCCATGAAGAATTGTGCTTACATAAGATTTGTGACAGCTTTCGGTCAGGTGAAAATGGCAACAAGTCGGGAATAGAACCTGGGACTTCTGCTTTGATCGCAGGGGTGTTAACTACTATACCACCTGTTTGCCTTCCACAACTACACCATTTCCACCCAGACCTAAACCGCGGAAGACCTGAGACACATCCTCATAAGTGAACCTAAGTGTACTATTCAGTGTGCACTTAATTACCAGTTTTACATGTACCTACGTGTTAAGGTTTGTTATGCATATATTTCTTCTGTGTACCCTACATGTGGAGAAGATATGTCAGGTGAAAGGCGAATAGGAGGTGTAGTGGTAACACCCCTGCGATCAAAGCAGGAGTCTCGGGTTCGATTCCCGGCATGTCACAATTGTCACCTGACTGAAAGTTGTCACATATCTTCTCCAAGTGTAGGGTACACGGAAGAAATATTTGCATTACATAAGATTGTATGATTAATTGTAATAGGAACAGTAGTTTTAAAGGAACCTTATAGAAGTATATTTAAAATCATTTTGTTGAATAGTACACGATAAGCACTTGAAATGGATACTAAAGTACTCACAACTCAGCTGGCGACAAGTCTTATAAAGATAGAAGTAAAAAAATGGTTTAAATTTTTTTCTAAATAATTCTGGTAAGAAATCATGAAATAAATTGATAAAGGAAAGTTTAATACTTATGTACTTTTGCACATTGCCTTTAGTGAGGAAGCCCGTCGCCGCTGGCAGGAGCTAGAGGGAAAGTGGAAGAAAGAGCAGGATGCCAGGGACCAGTTGGTGATGGAGGTGCTACAAACACAGCAGAAACAGGTACAGTTACTCCCAATTTATTTTTGTTAATTTTAGGGAAATAACATCAAGGCACCAATTGATGTTACCTATGTATATGTAACTCAATATTTATTAATGTTTATATGTATATGTAACTATATTTATTGTAACTTTATATTTATTAAATCTATATCTATTTATATTATTGCAGTTGACGTAACTTACAAACAGGTAATAATGACTGTATTGACTCCTACATTATGGAGAAGAGACATTTACGGTTGGCATGTTTGCTGTCATGAAGATGTTGACATTTTTGAAAGAAATCAACCATGTAATCAATTTTTTGTGATTCCATTTGTTATAATATGTGAAGGGGATATTTTGTATGTTTCAATGCTTAATCAGTGTACAAATTTACACTGTTTGATGGATATTTATCAAGCTGGGTAGAAATTTATGAAACGCTCACGGTATGATAAATTAAATTTTTTCTTGTAGCTGAGAAATGAAATTTATGTGTTTTCATTGAGCATGAGTGACACCAAATGAGTAGTATTGGATAGGTGGTTAGGAGGAGTATTTCTATACTGAGAAATACTGAGAAACACTTACTTCATTGTTGTTACACTGTTTACCTATTACTGATCTTCTAGTAACACAAATTTGTGAAATTCAGTGATGCGGCTGGGAAGTGAACAATCCAGAATTATGGGGAGACTAGTATTTTATCATCATAGCTTACTTCAAAATTTTTCTTGTTTGTAGTGGCCTAATATGTTCAAAAAATATGAAGAAGTGTGTACATGTATAATAAAAACTCTCGTAGTTAATTATATTGTAAATCTTAAAGTTTGATACTAACTTTTTTGTGAGACTGATTAACAGTTCCTTAAGTTTGTTAGTACATCAGATATAGTGCAATTAACTAAAATTCCTCCTGTAATTAAAGGAAGCTTTCTTTAGTTAAATAAAGATTAAATGTAATTTATTTTTGCTCATTTATGATAGCATTTGTTTTTTAGAGAATATTGATGTTCAGGGAACATCTCCATCATCACACTGGAATAATACAAACTATTTGAAATTAATTTACTTACTGTAAATTGTTTTTAGATATACAGGCTCATATTGTAAACAGTAAATCAAATTTTAGGTAGTAAACATATTCTTCGTGCAATTTTGGGAAGAGGACTTTGCATGATTCCAAAATTAACTTTTTAAAAGCATTGCTCAATGACTCTTCTTATCGAGAATGGTGTGTTTTATCTTATTCGGAAAATATGCAGATGTTGAGTAATCTACAACATGTTTTACAAATATTTAACAGCTGTTCTCGATTTCTCAAACCCCACTTTTGTATTTTTCCCCACGAATATGAGGAAAAACCTTCTGTGTATGTGATGTACCAATTTTCAAAGTAACTTTACAATATTGAAGCTGTAATTAGATATGAAGGTTAATAATCTTCAGCGAATTTAATTAGAAATTTAGAATCTAAAAATTTTCTGATTTTTACCCGTATATACCCTATGTAGGTCTGATTTCTTCCTAAAAAATAAAAATAAACTAACTGAGTCCTAAGTTAAGATACATAAATATTGTCTCATTGCATACACAATGTGTAGGTCCAGGAGAAACTGCATCAGAACCTTTTGGAGCAGAAAGCGGTTCAAGAGGCCCATGCAGCACTGCTTGCCGCTGTGGAGGCTGACTATGCTGAACTGAAAGAGGAGAAAGAATTCCTTAACAAAGGAAAGGAATTGCAGAAGACTCAGCTGGACATACAGGTGGGTTCACAAACATTTGAACCAGCGCTGTCCAGTTGGTTGTGAAACTTGTTTTACAGCCCGCGGATTATTGTACATTTTAGGAAAAAGTTTTGTCAAATGTTGGGGGGCACAACTATGCACAATCTATACTGACAGAATTAATATTCGATGTGGCATGTCCTGGGAGAGACATTTGAAAATTGTGTTTTAAATTACCCCTTTATACATTACACTGTGAAAACATTTTATTATAACATTATATATTAAAAATACTTTAAAAAAATACTATTAAAATTTTTAAGCTTGAAATAATATAAATTTGTTGAAGAGAATCAAAATATCATGTTTCAAATAAATAAATAAATAAATAAATAAATATTATTTTTATTCGTCAGGCAACGTTTTGCTAAAACCCATCCTGTGTCCAACTGATTGACCCAAAAGTGTACAAAAAATGACCTGCAATTGGCAATATAATTGCAGGTGGCATTATATCTTACAAATCTGTACAACACATTTTGAATGGAAATTTCTCAAATAATTTAGTAAGCGAAAATAGATGTATATATGTAAAGAATAGATTTACCAAGGCGAAACTAATCCATTAGGGAAACTATAACATGTGTGCATATAATGGAGGAATCAGTGTTTGGATTGGTAGGATTGTGGACTTATATGCCAAAATTCACTTCATTCTCACATGTGTACAGAATGACTCCAGACATATCTCTCTTCATTGAAATAATAAATGTTTTTGAAATGTAGATGAATCCATTTCATTAATTTTTTGTTTTGTGACAGGTAAATTTTGGTCCTTGTTTCTTGAAGTTCTACAATTTCATTGGTGTCTACTGTCAGTATTTATGTCATATATTTTCTGGCCAGGAAAAGAAAGTACCAATCAACAATTTATATTGTGCCCTGTGTTTGCAGGGCAACATGCTGCACGCAATGCAGGTTAGGATTGTGTGCACTTGAGTACTGCTGCCAGGAGATAACACCATGGAACCCAAAGACATTCTATTAATACAATAGTTTTTATTATTTTTCTTTCAGTTCAAATATAATCTATAGAAAATAATTCTATTTTCTATTTACTATGTGCTGAAATTTGATTGCAAGAGCTAAATGGATTTTTCTGTTAAATTAACCTGACTGTGTCACACAATTAAAAAAAAAACGTTATTCAAGTTTGAATCATAATGAACATTTCAAAACTTCTTATGTAGTGATACATACTGTAAAGTGAATATGATTAACTCATTTGACTAATTTTTGTTTACAAGTATCATTTAATTTCTCTTCACCCCTTAACTCAAGTACACATAATTTCTGTTGCAACATGAGTTGTTTGTTGTATATACCTAGTTATATTTTATGTTTCCTCTTTGGACACTCTAGATGACTGAAGTTCATCACCTAGTGATGCAAGGATATTGCACATCTTTTTTTCATGCATTTCTTTGACACATGTTGACAGTGAGTGTAAACAAAAATTTAAGTACATGTGCAATTTACATGTACAAGTTCAATTTTCATTCGTCTCCATGCTCAATAATGTTTCTGCCATTATCATGTGAATAGAGTAAAACATTTGAGGGCAATCAGGAATCCTAAGAAAATTAACAAGCTGGTACACAGCTTTTCCACAAACAGGGAAGTTATTAAATCACTAAATTATTCATATTTTAAACTTCATCTGTAGAACTTATAATTTTCAAGTTAAACGACCTATTCCTCCCACCTTGGGCCATTTCAACCAACAAAAAATTTTGGTTACCTGATGAAGGCCCACAAAAACGTTGCAAAGAAGGTGAAATTGAAAATAAATCGTGTCTGTAAGAATAAGGTTGTTTAATTTGATAATTAACTAAATTATTATGACTTAAACTACTTTGGGAATTCACAGTGGAGTTACTACAATAAATTATTGTACTAATTCATCAGTCACTCACTCCACTTACTTGTTTAAACACAAACTAGTTTTGGAACCTGTTGCTTCCATCCGCAACTTCTGTTGGCTAATTCATAGGGCAACACGAACTAGTTTGTGTTTAAAAAAGTAAGTGGAATGTATGGCCAATGAATTAGTGCAATAACTAAATTGTTGTTGAAAATTCTTCACAGTTTTCACACTCATTTTATTTAGGTTAATGTTCAAGAGTAGAAATATATTCTTAATTTCCTAATCTTAGGCCAGATACATCATGCATCATATTTGACAGTTGAGTTAACTCGCTTCCATATCGAGAATCAATCACATTATTTTTATTTTTAATCAATCACATTACGGGATCGTTCATAAATGTCTGGTCTTGAGGGAGGGAGGGGGTTTGACGAAACGTGATGTTGCTGAGGGTGCTTTAGAAAGTGTGACATATTTGCTCTATCATACATTGAAAATAGTCTAAATTCAGGTAAACAATGAAAATAAAAGTTTCATGTTCCCTTACACACCATTTTCTCTATTTGGCACCTTCGACTTTTATAATCCTCTTAATTATACAAATGATAAAATTTTTTTCTTTAATTACTGTTTTTCATGTTATAATGGGAGGGGTATAATTACTCTATATGTTAGATGGGAGGGGGCACATTGTTTTGTGATGACCTTTTATGCAGGAATTTTATACATTGTGACATGGGACCTGAAAGGTAAAAAATCCTAAGAGATCACGTGACGTAATTTACAAACAATTTAAGTAGAATTTTGATTTTTGTAGTATTTTGGTTTGTTGTACTACTTTGCCATCTTTCAATTTTGATAACATCATAAAAAAGGTAAATAAAAAAAATAATCTTATTTGTGAGAAAAAAGAAAGAATATGACACATTTTCTTTTATCCTTATATTCATTGTAAAATGAACCTGTAAAATGAACTATCTAATCTTGGTCATCCCTGAAGAAAATAAGTAAGAGGATAGTAAAAAAGTGTTTTCATCCTATAAAAATCACTTATTTGAGAAACAATGCAAATTCAAATTTTTTAATTGCATTTTTCAATAGTTATGTTATATTTAGGGATGAATCAGTAATCTTTCAGGAAAACGACATACAAGCTATGGTGAGATGAAGAATTAAAAAAAATTAATTTGTTTGAAAACCCACTCGTGTTGTACATACGGTGTATTGTTCCTCATAGAAAGTCAGCTGATCAAAAGAAAATTGTAAGGCATGGACAGTGAAACTTCACATCTTGTCACTAAATGAACTTGACCAGAGTTATTATTCGAACTGAAAACATTATAGAGTGGCCAAAAGAAGACAATTTCCTTAAATAGATAATG
The DNA here is from genome assembly GCA_002313205.1 of Laupala kohalensis. Classification (NCBI taxonomy): domain Eukaryota; kingdom Metazoa; phylum Arthropoda; class Insecta; order Orthoptera; family Trigonidiidae; genus Laupala; species Laupala kohalensis. The sequence goes on along the minus strand of NNCF01127114.1, from coordinate 199,974 downwards.
AAGAAGACTTTCATTGCTGTTTTTTTATTTTTATTTTTGCAAAAATATGCTTTTGTAATTTGTTGACGCAAAAAAATATAATTTTTTGAAATTATGTTGTTGGTTCATATTACCAAAAAGAAAACATTTTTTGAGAAACTACTTATCTGCATTAAAAATAAATGTTTTACTCAATATTCTGATGTTCCAAAGATTTAATACAAAATCAAGTATTAATTATTAACTTCAGTAAAATTGTTTTAGAAATCTAATACTTGACTTCATAAAATCAATCAATTTTGATTAGTTTCATGAATTTTTCATTTCATGGACATATGTGATTTATCAAGTACAGCAGAACCTCAATTAACCATATCTTGATTAACCGTGGTGTTCACTTTTCCATAAAAAAAAAAATCAACTACAATTTCTACTATGGAGTAAATTAGTTAATTGTCTTTCATGTTGTCTTATGCAGTTTGTACTTCTTTTTTGACAATAAATGTATTATCATATATAAATCCAACTACTTCCTACTATTTCCATAGTTGTATGTAGGTTCCTCAAAACTTAGAGACAGAGACCCTCAGGTACCAATAAAAGTTTGACTTTCAGGACATAATGAATTTGAGAAATATTAGAAATGAAGTAAGGAAAATTATTTCAAGCTGTAAGAAACAAAGACTGATTACTTCATATTTCAACCTCTCATAATGTGACATTCTACGGACATATGTATGCATGTTTATGTAGATAATTCATTAAATAAAGTGTCTCGATTAACCATAGTTTTCATTTATCCGTGCGACCCCTGCCCCCCATTACGCCAGATAATCGAGGTTCTTCTGTAAATGATTCGCGGTTTAAAGGCACCACTTTTACCACCATAGTGGTGTGTCAATCGTAAGTTTTCTTTTGTGACAGTCTGTGTAGCCTTGTGTTTTTCACTAGACCTTTTGGAACAGGTTGTGCAGAAGCGTGCAGCACAGATCGAGGAAGAAGCAAAGGAACTGCAGTCAAAGGAAGAAGAGGTTCGGAGACTTCGAGAGGAAGAAGAGAAACTGCAGAAAGAGTTGGAAAAAATGCAGCTGAATGGATACAGGCCAGCGGTGAGTATTCTTCTGCTATGCTTGTCACTTTATTTTGTAACATCTTTTTTGTTGTAATCGCTGGCACAGAGGGGTGGCTGGCAAACCAAGCTGAGCAAAAAATTAAATTCATTTTAGGTTCATTAATTATAATATGAATGGGACAAGTAAATTGAATATATTATTAAAAAGACAATATAATATCTAATGTTTGTCTTCCACACTTATGAAGATACATATAAACATTAGGAATGATTTACTTTGCATTTTTCTGTATGGAATTTCGTGTTATTACAAATGGAAACATAGCTGGGGGTGGTGCATATAATAATAATGCAAATTTACTGCAATCTTTGCAAAATAGAATTTTAAAAATAATTTTGTTATTGATAAAAACCCAGCAAATTTAGAGAAAATTTATTAGTCTATCACTATGAAATTTCAAGTGAAACATTTATGGGATTTAACAGTAAAAGCATTAATAAAATCATCCCCCCCCCAAAAAAAAAAATAATAGAAATAAGAAAAATAGTTATATTAAAGCCATTAAAACAAAACAAAATCAAATGAAAAAACTTTAATATTAGGCTTAGAATAAAATTTAATATATTAATTAGTTATAAATTAGTATGTAAGTTTCTCCAGAATGTGCAGGGATTATTCCCATTGAGGGTATTATTTATTTATTTTTGGTGGGTCTTTAAGGCTTGTCGACATTGAGGTCATTAGAGCCCTAAAAACTTGTACAGGTAGGTGAAATGTAGTTACACACTAGGGAGAGCCAACATGGCTCTCCTCGCATGTGGGACATACCAAATGACTCAACCATACCCACTAAAAACTTTCCTGAATTACAACTCAAAACTCACATGTCAACATATCTCAAATATCAATATCTCATTTTTTTTTTAAAGAAGGAGAAGATGAAAGAGGAAAATGAAAGATACCCTAGCATCGGGATCAAAAAGAACAAAAGTTGACCAAGGAAGGTCAGGAAAGAGAAAGGAAGGAGCCTTTTACAAGTAGACAAGTCTGCCGTGTTTGGCAGACTCAACTCGGTGCCCCGTGTTTGCCAAACACGTACTTACTAGATGTAAATCCCCTGGGGGGTATAATTTGGTAATGGAATGTACATACTGGAAATAAATAAATAAAATCTTTTTTATACACTTTTGAATCTAAAAACATGAATTCAATGAAGAGTAAAAATTATTATATTTTACTGACATCTGTCGAAATACAAACTTCAGAGGTATTGCATAATCATAAAAAAGGAGAACTTTGTGAACAGTCTTAATCTCTTGTCAGTTTATATAACCTCAGACGTCTTATATATTCTCAATTAACTAGTTTATTATTATAAATAATGTAGGTTAAAATATTTAAAACTTCTTACATGTTACTAAGCCACATAATTGTGGTTTTAATACTCCATGTTTTGTTGGCAAATTGTAGCCAACATTCTCAGGAGCTACAATGAAAGCTTGAGTCAATATGGTGTAGGTGAATATGGTTTATTAGTAAGTAGTGTTAAGTTTTGGATGCATATTTGTGTTTTCTGAACTGTAAATTGATTCCTCTCACCCGCAATCAGAATGAGATTTGATTACTCATATTGATTAATCATTCAATTTGAATTGGTCATCTTGGATGATTTAGTGGACATTCACTATCTGAATTTGTATGAATTAGATTCACTATCTGAAGTAATAGATGATGTAGATAGGATGTAGCATAAGACTATAATAATATTTATTTTGCAAAACTAATAATACGAAACTGTTTATGAAAAAAATATTATTAATAGGAGGAAAAGAAAACTTGCCACAGAGGAATAAAAAAAGCTCTGAAATTAAATTATCTGCAGTATTGATGTAAATATAATGTTATTATGCTATATTCTTATCAGGATGGTACAATAGGTACCTCTATGTGGACTTTCTGTGTTCACCAAGAAAATTTTAAGTTAGTAGGATATTTTAATCATATCTAAAAAAGTGAAGGAGAAAGTACCATAAATTTTATTTTGGAGCCTTTATGACAATAATAAAATTGTTTATTATTGTCATATGACAATAAAAGTTTTGTTAAAAGTACTGTTTTTCTCTTCTTTCCAGAGTGTTGGCCGAAGACGAATGTTATGGTAAAATGAGATAGTGATCCGTAACCTGCAGGAGAGTTCTGGTAATATTTTTTTTTGGTTTGCTTTGAGATTTTTCATACTAATCAGTGATCTTCTGTGAATACAGTTGATTTGGATTGCAGATTATGAAAAGTGAGTTATCATATCTATAAGCATTTGTTTCTACACTTTTCAATTTTATACTTTGTTTTTATGCTAATACCATTTTTCAATATTTTAAATAATTTATTAACCTATGACATTAAATTCTCTTATTCTCTTAAAACAAAAAGAAGGTTTAATTACCCTATAATTTGATTGGACACGAGTTTTGTTGCCATAATTTATGACTGACTAACATCATATTGATATTTTAAATTTCTTCATTATATCTTCATGATGTGATCTTTTGTAATGTCATTTTGCGATGAAGCTGATGAACTCTGTGATTGTTTGTGATATGCATTTAAAGGGGAATATTTGTACATTTTAATAAAAATTAATGACAAAATTTGTTCTCAATTTACTTTTATGCATGGACTAGTGTTTCCTTATGACATGTTAATAACTTTCCATAGCATGTAAAAGCTAAAAGGCTAAAGTGTGGAAGCACTTTACACAAACTAGATACTCAGAACATTGAACATTAATTGTGCACCAGGAGAATATTACATTATTTCAGATATAGCGAATGCCTCATTTGTTGACATATGGGAATTTTATTCGTACATACAAATGCTCTGACAAAAAGTCTGCATGATGCTATTTTAAATGAAAAGCTTAAAAACTTATCAAATTTTCAAGTTTTATTCAAATATTAGAGTTCACCGGGGGCGTTCTTGTAAATTTTCCTGTGCTGGAAAGTTGGGCTTAGATTATAGCAATATTCAAGAATATGATCCACAGCTACATGACCGTTTTATTAGAAGTGCACTTTCTTTTAGATGATTTTATGTTATTTAGGCTATACTTTTTATGAGCTCAGTCTTTATTAACTTATCTGTGAAAGTGAGTATTAGGTTGCAATATTAATATGCACAAATTATTTAATATGAAATTTCTCCATGTCTCCTGCGTATGTGCTAGAATCATAGGAGTCCCTAAACCACAATACTTTTACTTGAAGTATGATAATGAAATTTTTAAACTAAAATACAGTAGACCAGACTTAAATTAAAATAAATTTTGAGTAAAAAGTTAATCTTCTTTCTCCCAAAAAGTATTTTGGAACAACTTTCCTACATCTCTATGACCCTGGAATTAGCATTGGCACTAAATTATTGGACATCTAAATTGTGTGCAGGATTTTGCCTGCATTGACTAATATGGAGTGTGGAAAGGAATGACTAGAAGATTGCCCGAGGTTTTAATAAACTCCTGTCAAAGCAGTTATTAATATTAGTACAAAATACATTGTCAAACAAATTTTCCACTTACTTGTGCCATGCTCCTTCCTTTCTCTTTCCTGACCTCCCTTGGTCACCTCTTGTTCTTTTCGATCCCGACGCCATTAGGGCTAGGGTATCTTTCATTTTCCTACCTCGCTCCAGGGGACTAACATCTAGTAAGTACGTGTTTGGCTAACACGGGGCCCCGAGCTGAGTCTGGCATTACTTCCACTTACTTGTGCCATGCTCCTTCCTTTCTCTTTCCTGATCTCCCTTGGTCACCTCTTGTTCTTTTCGATCCCGACGCCATTAGGGCTAGGGTATCTTTCATTTTCCTACCTCGCCCCAGGGGACTAACATCTAGTAAGTACGTGTTTGGCAAACACGGGGCCCCGAGCTGAGTCTGGCATTGCTTCCACTTACTTGTGCCATGCTCCTTCCTTTCTCTTTTCTGACCTTCCTTGGTCACCTCTTGTTCTTTTCGATCCCGACGCTATTAGGGCTAGGGTATCTTTCATTTTCCTCTTCCCCCTTGGGACTTACATCTAGTAAGTACGTGTTTGGCGAACACGGGGCCCCGAGCTGAGTCTGGCATTGCTTCCACTTACTTGTGCCATGCTCCTTCCTTTCTCTTTTCTGACCTTCCTTGGTCACCTCTTGTTCTTTTCGATCCCGACGCTGTTAGGGTTAGGGTATCTTTCATTTTCCTCTTTTTCTTCTTTTTTTAAAAATGTTTTTAGTAAAGTCTTGAGATATGTTGGGATTTGAGTTGT
>NNCF01127114.1:180071-194486 GCA_002313205.1 Laupala kohalensis | reverse complement strand
CCAAAAAAAAAAAAAAAAAAAAATTGAAACAAAAACCAGAGGTCAGCAAGGAGGTGCATCAGGTTGGTCAATTTATGCCTCCTTAAAGTTATTACATCTGTTACCGATGAAGAGTCAATACAACAAGTTACTGACAAATAGTCCATATAACATAGAAGTGGGGGCTTAGAAGTTTAACTAAGCAAGGAAGGTAACAAAGAAAGGATCTTTTTAAACTCATGGCAAGTTCTTGAAACAAAACATTTATTTAATCTGAACATAAATATATACATTGGTTTACTTAAATAATACATAAACTGAATTACTTAGTGTATTGTCATCAATACATTGTACATAAATATGAAATCCCTCACAATCCCCCAAAATACATGTTTTAAGCAGAATGACTTAAGTTAAATTTAAGCAAAAGTGAAGCATGGCCTATACCGGCCTATGCGGGAAGAAAAGAAAAAATCCCCACTGAGCTCATGTTTTTGAGCTTTGCCCCCCGATTCAAACTCTAATATGCGTAATAGTACCTGCGAATTAATAATTGAGAAAAAATGGTTAATAACCATGTACATTAAATGCAGGATTTGTAATAATGACAAAATTGAGAACTGGCTCAAATTTTAGTAAGTCAGTCATATACATGAGTAATAATACTTAACATCTTCGCGATCTACGAGTTATCAGCAGTTGCGTGCGTTCCTTCCTTGTGGTTCGCCATGGTTACAAATATTCATGGTCTTACGTGAAGGTTGCGACGGTTTGTTGACTTCCGTCGATCGGCAGTAAGATGAGTTGACAAGTAGTGGCTGGACGCTGCAGGTTGCCGAGTATACTGAAACTTTAGATATAAATATGAGCTTCTGAAGATTTCAATATATCGGCGTTGACTGGAGCCACATTGTCATTGAGTGGTTTCTTGAAAGTTGCCGTTCTGTGTAGGACACTGCATCGTAGCAGCGTGATTGCTCACTGTGTCGCTTGGCACTGGCTTGGCACGTGACACACGGTTGAGTCGCTGTGAGCTTATATTAAGTAAAGCACAGAACGTTTATAAAGGGTGCGTTCTGAAGTAGTTCCAGAGAACGCCTATAAGAACATCTATTCCCATGGGACCTGGAGCTAACCGATGCTAATGATATCACTGTACATAGAAATAACATATCTATTGACTCGGGAATGTAGACAATTGTGAAGGAAGTAGGTTTGGAAATAATCCACTGGAGATCAAGTCCTGGAACTAATAAGAGGAACAAGTCAAACTCACGAGTGCTCTTAGCTACGATGTGAACTTTAATTATCTGGGATCTATAATAATACAGCCAAATTATAACAAGACATCAACGATATAATTAGAACGTCAAAAATTCAAGGGCATCAGATATTAAATTAATTCTTCATTTATTTACTTCATTGTAATTTTCTTTTCGTAGTAGAAATTTTTGTGGGATGTATTGTTAGTGAGTATTAATTTTTAAAAGAATTATGATAACTTGACTTACTAGTGAAGAATTCCTTTAGAATATATTTATAAAATTGCAGGAGCCAACACATGAATCTATGTTCTTTTAATAATTGATTCAGAAACTGTCTAAAAAATTCAAAGTTTATGCATGAGAGCTGTTATCAGACTTTGATTTTTGTATGGAAATAAGATCTGAACACTTGGTGCTAATTTGAACTTCAATTTTACTTTTATGTTGAAGGAGAATATTGTAGAAGGTATGTGGCCCAAACTGTTGTACAGAGATTAGAATAGTACACTAGTATTATAAGTCTTTGTAACACTTATATTTTCATTATGATTAGAACTTGAATAACTGTGATTTTTCTGTAAATTGTGGGACAGTCAGTTAAAATAAACAGAAAAATTCATTTGGCTTTCACAATCAAATTTTTATGTATAATTTTCTCTTCATAATCCAAAAGCAGAGTACTTAGTACAAGTAAGTACATGAGGCGAATTATGCGAAGAAATGGTAGGTGCACAGAAGCAAGATTCGATTGTGCGTATGTCTGAGCATTGCCCCCACCTCATTAACCATTACAGTTAACACAGCAAGAGGCGTAGAGAGGGGGAAGGATTTTCCTTCTCCACGGACAATAATTTGTGCAGAGTTTCTTTACTCACCTCATCTCCTGTAGATGAGTAGTTAATGTGGCAGAAGAATGCACATCAAACCAAGCAAAGAAGGTGTGAATCAAACCTAGCAAGATGGTAGGGAATGGTAGTTTAGTGTTGTTATAAGGACTCAATGATATGTACTGATGGCTTGCATTCAACAAGACGATTTCTACAAAATGATGATTGAAAAGGTATGTCTGATATTTTTTATTGTTGAATGAGTGTTATAATTTTCTTCATCTATTTTTTACATTGCGATAGTGAGTAAAGTTAGGGTATGTATTAAGCATTCAGAAAATTCTAAAAGTTTCCTAAATCGAAGCAAAAATGTATATGCAATGTAATATGAAAAAAGAAAAAAATTCAAGGAATAAAAAAATTGAAATAATATTAAAAACATTTTTTGACAATTAATGGATGTTTTATAAAGTCAAAGATTTTTTGACATATTTTATTTAATAAAAAAGAAATTCCTTTGGGATTGTAACCAGTTCTTAACCGTCTACTACCTTTTGTGAAATGAACACATCCTAGAGATACTAATAATAAACTTTATTGTAAAAAAAGACAGTTACAAACTGTGTATGTCCATGTGGAGGACAATAAACTAATTTACTCTCCGGAGGACAATAAACTAATTTACTACTATAACCATGCTAGGCAGATTCTTTCAACGATAGATGAGTTATTTTGTGATTATTTTATTAATAACAAGTTATTTCATTCTTTTAATTAACATTTTTAATGGTAAAAAAAGCAATTATGTTCTTATGTGTTTCATTTCTATGAATTGAAGTGTTACTGTTTATTTTGTTGTATTATTATAATTTATTGAGAAAAACAACCACTGAATATAACTCTGTGGAGAATAGAAAGCTAATTTACTCCAGAAGCACAGGACTATCTCATCAATTCAGAGTGCCCAAAGGAAAACCAGAGAAAATCCTGGGCCAGGATAAAAGAAGATATACCTTAGAAGTAGTGTACACAACCATGTCAAGGTTGAGTACTGATATAAATATTACTATTATGAATGGTGAGAAGTAATATGAATCATAAATTTAAATAATGTAATCATTTATTTTTTTAAATACTAAAACAATAGTATGGTAAATATGCAAGGAATTTAAATTCGAATAAAAAAATAATTTTAATTTAGTGTGTAATTCGATTTAGTTTTCTTCTCACAGACTCAATAATGTTAGCAAATTCAAATATATCAACAATAATTTGTTTTATCATGCAACAATATAATTTAAATTTAGTGTGTAATTTGATTTAGTGCTCAATATTGCTTTTAGCAAATTCAAATATACCAGCAATAATCTTTTTAACACATAACAGTATGTTAAAGCAGATTAGGCATTGGAAAATTTATTTCTCTTTCGAAACCGTTCTTCATGAATGAACTTCTTTTTAACTGTAGTATGCTTATATATATATCTGTGTGTGTGTGCGTGTGTTAGTGGGAATTATCAGTGAACCTTTCATGTTAGTGGGAATTATCAGTGAGGAAGGCATAAATTTTTATCAACAACCGAAAGAATGTGGGATAAAGGTGGAATACAAAATTCCAGCAGCTACCGGACAAGGTCCCTAAAGGTGGAAACCAACTTAACGAAACAGCTATAAATTTTATGCTATTATTTTATCACTATTTTATTGGCACAACAAAATATTTGTTGAATATACATTAAAAAAATGCTGTTTGCTGGCTTAAACTTAAAACTGGCAAACATCACAGAAGTGAATTAAGTATAGTACTCACATTGTGGTATTTTGTTGCTGCATTGAAAATTTTGTTGCTTTTATTTTTCCCAGTAAATGATATTTTTACAACGTGCAGCAGTGGATATTTTTTTAAATAAATGGAAAATTTTCATCACAAAAAAGACAGCTACTAGTCGCATATTGTGACAAATAGCAGTATACTGTTAAAAGAGAGATGTAAAATATCAGTATTAGTGTATCAAAACAATTTAATCCATTCCATTTATTTCTAAAGTTACAATAAAGTATAAGGTGCAGCAAGGTAGGTTTCTGACCATGATTTCCTTCAGACCTGAAATAAATAAACCTAAAATGGAAACATTGCTAAAATAAATTTATAATTGTTCTGGATTATAGAATACACCTTCTGGTATTTCTTTCATGTCTGAAGGAAATCATGGTCAGAAACCTACCATGCTGCTCCTTATACTTTATTGTACTTTTATAATAAAATGGAATGAATTAAATGATTTTGATACATTAATATAGGTAATTCCTTCTTTCAATAGTCTATGCTACTTGTCACAATAATGAGAGTAGTAGTTCTCTTTTTTCTCCATTCATTAAAAAAAATACATGTTACCTATTGGCGTAAAAATATTATTTATTGTGAAATATCATTTATCAAGCAACAAAATTATCAATGGAGCAATTAAAAAATAGGGGTATTCTATAATCCAGAACCAGTATTTATTTATTTTTATGATGATTGCCAGATTTAGGTTTAAGCTAGCAAACAGCTTTAAAAAACTATGGAACAAATGTCTGGTGGCGGCAATAAAATAGTTTTAAATAATAGTATAAATTTTGTTTACTGTTGTGCCACCTGTTGGGAGGCCTTACCATGCACGTTGCCGGGGAAAAGAACGGGATAGAGGCTTGCGAAGCAACACGAAGAGGACGGAGATAAAGACGTGACAAGGACATGTGGGGAGGGGATTTGTGAGCAACCTTCACTTCTGTGGCGAAGGCAGATGCAAGCGGCGAGTGATCGCTCTCTGTGACATTTCAATCTGCAGCCGTCGCCGAAGCCATCGACGATTGAAAGAAGGAGAAGATGACATGGGACGAAGGAGACACAAAGAGACGAAGAAACTACTCTCTGCTCGTAATGAGACTATTCGTTTACGGGTCTATAATTCTAATCTATTACTCAAGAGAATAGGACGATTCAAAACCATTCTTTACCTGTAAGGAAATCCTGGGCTTTTTGTTCGAGGAAATTTTTATTTCCACAAAGATCTTATTTTTGAATATAACAATAAAAAATTACTCTAGTAAAAATGGCCATTGAGTGGCCATTTATTAATGCTAAACATTAATTTCAAGTGGTCAATGGCCGGGCATTCAAATGGTCATTCATTTCATGTGTCTCCAAAAGCCGTTTGGCGATAACAGATGACCACATCAATGGCCATTTTTACTAGAGTAGTAAAAAAGAGAGAAAAAATCGTTTTTATCTTTCTTGGAGAGTAATTTAAAATATTAAAACATATATTTATTAATTTGATATTGCCCCGGAGCACAGTCTGATGACGGACGTAGGAATGTAAAAAGTTGGCAAAGTTGCGTAAGAGAATTATCCTCTTCGTTTTCTACAAACAGCATTCATCACACGATGTCTAATTCTCTCGAAAACCCAGTTCGAAATGAAATAAATATATTTCAAACATTACATACGGACAAAAAGGTGTTCTTAAAGAACGTTTAATGTTCGAATAACTTGATAGGTTCGAAAGTTGTGATGAATTCTTCCTGTAGGAAACCTGAAGAAAAAAGAAAACAGAAATTCTACTTGTCCCAAAACTCGAGATCGTGCGCATATTAACTCAGTGATGGGAGTTTTGATTAGGAGTTTCCCCCAAGGGGACTTACATCTAGTAAGTACGTGTTTGGCAAACACGGGGCCCCGAGCTGAGTCTGGCATTACTTCCACTTGTGTGAGGCTCCTTCCTCTCTCTTTCCTGACCTTCCTTGGTCACCTCTTGTCCTTTTCGATCCCGACGCTAGGGTATCTTTCATTTTCCAGTTTCTTCCTCTTTTATAATGATATATGTAATGTTTTGAGATATGTTGATATTGGAGTTTTTTTAGTTGTAATTCAGGAGGGTTTTTAGTGGGTATGGTTGAGTCATTCGGCGAGTCCCACACGCGGGGAGAGTCATGTTGACTTTCCCTAGTGCGTAACTGCATTTTCCCTTCCTGTACAAGTTTTTAGGGCTCTAATGATCTCGATGTCGACGAGCCGTAAAGCCCCACAAAAAACATAATTAGGTGTGATAAATTAAATGGCGTTTCTATGTTGCTCAATGAGCAACATAGAAACGCCATTTAATTTATCATGCTTTGATAATGTTGTTAAAGCTCCACAATTACCAAGTATAATTAGGTGTTATGTTTTGATCCACAATATACAGAACTACTATTGGATTTTTTTAAATTATAGATCCCTAACTTCTAATAGGTGTGGAGAACACAACAAAAATCGCAGAAAATACATTTAACGCTATTGGATTTGTAGTTTTGTTCACTGTAAACTCAGGTGAAAAATTGGTTTCATGCTTAAAATTAATAAACGTTCTCACAAACACAACATTGGTCATTCGCTGAATAAGAATTATTTTTAATATTCTTCGTTTATTGTATAAAATGTTTTGAAGTCAACGTATCGGCAAAAACCGTAAAAATATCTCGCTTTTTGAAACATTTCAGATTTAAAAAATTAATATTCATTCATAGAACAGAATTTTTCACTTGAATTTATTGAGAACAAAATTTCAAATTCATTGGTGTTAACTGGTTTTTTCTTCATTTTTTGTTGTACTCTCCTCAGCAATTAGAAGTCGGATCTATAATAAAAAATCCGATAGCAAAACGCGTGCTCAAGGATAATTGATTGAAACAAGTAATTCAGAAAGAGTGGGAATTGGTTGGATATTGTGTACCTAATATCTCGCAAATGGTGGAGTTAACAAGTTCTACTCCTATTTCCCGTGAGTTTTATTTAGTTTTACATAATGCCATTCGTTTTCACCCCTCGGCGATATTCATTGTTCCTGAACGCTCCGAAAACGCGATAAAGATATTGGAAGTGGAGGGTGACTGAAGGGAGAAGAGACGGGGATGGGGGGTAGGGCATCCGATGAAGCTCCTCCACTTCCTGAGGGGATTTCCGGGAATTCCCAAACACCGCACAGGAAGCCGCCTTCGATTCACTTTGCCACACTTCCACTTTTCTTGTTTCTTCTTTTCCTTTCCGTTGCGCTGGTTCCCCTTGAATCAAACGGCGGGTATCCGCAAGGTTCGGTATTATCCTCGGTTCCCGCGGTATTTCCAATTTTGCAGTTGTGTGTGGATTCAGAATGGACGACTGTTTTTGAAGATTATCTCTCTAGCTCCTTCCTGGCCTGGGTTTCCTCCGGGTTGTGGCAGATTTTCCACTGACGGGAATGTCATTTAAAATTTTGTTATTATTAATTTCGAATTTTCACAGCACATATCTACGATTCATTTTGGAATAATGAATGGATAACTACGTATTGCATTAAATATTTTTTTATATAAGTATTAAATTTGCCACTGCCCTTAGGTCCTTGATCGGAATTGATGGGATGGTCCCTTGCTTGTTTCCTGAGAACAGCTTAGTTTATTGTCCCCACGTGGTGGTATGCAGTTTGCTACTGCTTTTTTGACAATAAAGTTTTATTTATTTGTTATTTATTTATAAGATTGTGCGAGAAATATTCAGTAGAATAAGATATAATAAATTGATAGTAATCGCTTGGAAGACCACATCAGAGAATGGGTGCCTACCCGGAGCACCTGGTATTGAGGACTACTCTTAGTCAAGGCGAGAACCTTCATGGTAATATGCCATCAAGGGTTTTCCTTCTCTATTTCCGTAAAATCTATTAGCTTTATGAACTTGACAAATAGAAAGAAAAAATAAAATCAGGAAATTACCTGAGTCTATGCATCCACGACCAATTTGACCAAGAAACTGAATTTTAGTAAAGACCTAGAAACCGCGCTAATTTTCTTAATGACTCCCCTCCCAGGACAGTAAATATAGGGAGAGGAAAACCAAAAATCTATCAAAAATTAAAAGAAACTAATTAAAATACATGGAAAGAACCCTCTAAAAATTCCAGATTTTGGTACTTAGAGGAAACAACAAGAAAATTTAAATTGAGTTTTAAAACATTGTTTTTGGAGAATACATTTTTTATTGAAGGTAGAATGGTTGTTAGGGTTACTCCAGTTAAGGGGCCTATTTATTTTTTTTAAGAAAAAAAAAGTTGCATTCGAATATATTCCCCTGCTACCAACTTCGCGTGAAAATGTCATAATAAAACCCATATTATAAAAAAATGTTAATTTTATTCAGAAATTTCAATTTCATTATGGAAATATTAAGAAATACTTTTTGACATAATTATATTAATTGGCTGGCATCTAACGTAACCATTTTAACGAAAAAACGCCTATTTTTGAATCTTTTGATTGAACCATGAATTTCAATTTAGCTCGAAACCTCTTGTATTGGTGTAGCTCTTGTGTCTTTGTATTGGTGTAGATGTTTTGTACCTCTTGTATCTTTCAATGCAAACATTGCAAGCTATTTAAGACCACTTAGGTTTTTCCTTATTCATTTCAAAATTTCGTTACGTAATAAGAAACAAAAAGTTTAAAACTCAATTATCTTTCCGCAGTGTTTTCATAAAGCATGGTAGTATGTCCGTGGGTAAATGTGATACGTGAAATGTATTTTTATTCGAAACATCAATTCGTGGTAACAACAACAATATCAAAAAAAAATTACGTTATTATAAGAAGACCTCAAGTGGTTACCAAACCACTTTCTAAACTGAGTTTGTCGCATGAGAGCCAAGTTCATGAACGTGATATGATTTTCGCTGATTTTATCGTTTGGACATACATTTGTTCATAATAAAGGGAAGTGAAGTAACGAAGGATTCGAAAAGACATAACTTCGACTCAAATATAGATCTGACAATTTCGATAAACTTGCTCAGTTGGAGGACGGTAAATTTACACGGGACGTGCGAAATGCGATTATGTATCGCGAGTGGAAGCGAGAAAGCAGATATTGAATTTTCTTAAGGTAGTACTAGCGTAGGTAGAATTAAATCACTAAGTCATCTTAAATCGGTCTAAATAAACAGAGTAAGACGTACTTATTGTGGGTCAACGTTAGAAAAACATACCTCACCAGTCATTTGAATGAAATAATTGCAATTATAATTGATACTCAAATACATTGCGTCTTACGGAGAAAACACTCATTATAATAAGACCAAGTTTTAAATCACGAAAGTGATGGAAGTTTACTTTGATTTGCAGCAAATTTTACGTAGTATTTTTATATCAATTTTATCTATAGGTCAACGGACATCTGAGAAAGATATTTCACTTTTTCCTTTGAGGTGAGATGCGTAAGTCACGAAACAGTTGTGCATTCGTTTCAAACGAGTCAAATGAGTTTCTGAATATTGTTTGTACTACATTATTAACTGATAGTTACAAATGAAATCATGTTTTTTCTTCGTTATTGTTCGTATTGTAGTGTATTATGACAATTACAATAAAAATTTATTATACATTCCGGTGATTTGACTAACTTGGAGTGCCGCTACCACCTTAAAGTATTACTTTTATTTTAAAAACTTTTATTATCTTGGTTTCGTAAAAACAATTCGTGGGCAAATTCGTAAATTTTCCTTTCTTTTTAATTAAAGATTATGATTCCCCGGAGAGGAGTTAATTTTCGCCCTCCGAATGGGAGTTTACTCTGTTGAAGGCAATTGCGACCCTCGAATCTTCCGAGTCGGTGCACTTCGCCGTATCCAATGTAACACTTGTGATTGCAGATGTTTGACATACTTTTGTTCCCCGAGTGTGTGGGGAAGGGGATGGAGAGGGGTAGAAGGGAATACTTGAGGGGAAGGAATGTTTCCGAAACGTTTGCTTCGACGTGAAACCCAATAAAGAATCCTTCGTGATCTCCGCAAATCATGCAGAGGAAAAAGCGAAGGTGGGGAGTGGGGGGATTTCAGCAACTCCCTCCGAGTTCACGATGGGCTTCTACCGTAAAGAAATGGACATACACCGCATTTGCGTCCCTGTGCGAATAGTTCACACGCTTTGTCAAATAATAAAAAATATTAATATCGAATTGCGATCTTGTGTCTTTATCTTTAGTTACAATTTGTAAACAATATTTTCCGAATCTATAGTTTATAATAATACGCAATTATGAAATAATTTATTTATGTATTTTATTAAATACAGATTTGTTGGTATTCTATTGATATTATAACATGTATCGAACTACTTTTATTCTTATCTGAGGATTGTGCTGAAATGTTAAATCCGCCTCTGCCTTAGGACCCTTGATCGGAATTGATGGGATGGTCCCTTTACTAGCTTCCGGAGAGTAAATTACTTTATTGTCCTCCACAAAGTCATAAGCAGTTTGTAACTTTTATTAACAATAAACTTATTGTTACTATTAAACCGTATAATATCCTCACTTTAATACGAATAATGGCGAGCACTGCATTTCGCGGAACTGACTATTTAACACTAAGAAAAAAATATCTCATCGAGTAGCTCTAGACTCGGTGGTGTGCAATATCGAAATTTTATTTATACGTGGCGCACTCTACCAAAATAGGAAACACCACCCCGATTTTGCCCTATAAGGAAACACTGATTTACGAATAATGAGTCTGTATTGTCGATACCTAGGAGATACCCACGCTTTGAAACTGGCTGGGGCGATGTCCCGAGAGCGTCTGGGGGAGCTCACTGGAACTAAAGAAGTCTATTAAATAAAAGGAAATGAGAAACTCAATACAATGTCATGAGAAATACCATCAAGGGTTGGTAAAAGTTGGTTTTACGGCAAATTGTTTTGCTATAATGTACTTTTTATCAATTTTATTTTATTGATGTCAAAAAATTGTGTTAATTGAAGATGATTTCTAGTTTCTAGATTTCTAGGAAAACGCCGAAAAGGGGATCTTGTATCTCGAGTGCTGGGACTTGCTAATATGAATAATCGCGATAAGAGAATGAATGTACACAAAAGCTGAGTCATTAATATTATAAACACCCAAATATTGCCTGTTAACATATTTAATAAAGAAATAGTTAGATGAAAACAAATCAGTACCAATGAATTACCCGGCACATCATGTTAACAAAAATGAATTTAAGAAATTATATTCGAATCTTGTGGTCTCCAAGTGGAATACCTGAATCTGAGTGAGATTAAGTATGAAAATTGAACTACGTAGCCAAAACAGAATTCAGAGAAGAACTATTACTATTCTAACACCAGAAGGAATTGCTTCAATAGACTATATCAAGGGGACAATGTGTCAAGTGTACCAGATTTCGTACGCATTACATTAATTGTAAGACAGCTCTAATGAACACCAGGTTCAAACAATTAGTGATATAAATTACGTGTAACTTGAATATTCCTCAAGAAAACATAGATTTGTGTTGAATACGCGAAGTTAGAAGAAACTTTTTTATTATTACGTACTATTTTTTTTGTCTCATCAAATGTCGATCTGGAGAATC
This sequence comes from Laupala kohalensis, assembly GCA_002313205.1. Classification (NCBI taxonomy): domain Eukaryota; kingdom Metazoa; phylum Arthropoda; class Insecta; order Orthoptera; family Trigonidiidae; genus Laupala; species Laupala kohalensis. Next base: position 182,989 of record NNCF01127114.1, on the reverse strand, counting down.
TGTAAAAATAAAAATATGTCAACATTACGAATTATTTAAGAATTCGTATGGAAGAAACATAAATTTGAATGTTTTTGCTATTTCTTACGAATACATTCCAAAAATTCAAAACTTTGTTGTAAGTTAGAAGAACAAATTCCGATTGAAGGCGGAAACTTTTTTAATTGCCCTTAATGGTGTACCTGTTGTTGCTGGCTGCGTATTTTGTCCTGGCTGCCGGTCGCGGATGGCGGGGGGAGTGGGGAGGGGTTCTGAACTTCGCCGATTCAACACGAATCTGTATTTTCTTGACGAATATTCAAATTACCACTAATGATTTCATCCTAGTCTTCATTAGAGCTGTCTGCCAATTAATGTAATGCCTACGAAACCGTATACACATGACTAATTACCTCCTTGCATACATATAGTTCATTGACGTAATTCCTTGTGATAGTTCTTGTCTGAACTCAATTTTGGTTTCGTACTTTATTTTTCATACTTTATCTCGCTCAGATTTAGGTATCTCACTCGGAGACTGCAAGATTTATATTCGAATATCATCTTTTTAAATTAATTTTTGTTAACATGATGTGCCGGGTAATTCATTGGTACTGATTTGTTTTCATCTATTTCTTTACTGGAGATGTTAATAGGCAAATTGAAAGGTGAAACTTTTTTTATTAACCTCAATGGTGTTGCTGGTTGAGTCCTTTGTCCTGGGCGCAGGTGGTAGTGAGCGGGGTGGGGTGAGAGCAGGGTGCGTGTAATAGAGGAGGCGGCGGCGGCGTGATTCACAGCGGCCCTCGAATGATGCCCCCGGGGGTGGATGGAGTCGCGGTCGTCGCCCGCCGCTAACCGCGTTAGCGACAGCGATGTGCTTCGTGAGGGTTTTGTGGGGGAGGGGGAAGGGGGACGATTCGTCGGTGCGAATGCGTGACGAAAGGGGCACGTGTGACGAAGCCTCGTTCCGTGATGACGGCGACTGCGCGAAATTCTTGTCCGGCGCTGGACACGGACACTCGGGGCAGCGATTATGGCCCTATTACACGATACTGTGCCCTTAAGGACTTTGCCTACTGATGGACACCCGGTGTTCTAGGAAACTTACGTGATTGGAGCCGATTCATTTAGGGTATTTGCAATCTTTGATTTAAAAAGGGGAAGTGCCACAAAAATTCCACGCCCCCCATATTCATCCCCTTTCTACATTTTGTTTTCCTCAAATCGGGGATAAATAATTCCTCCTCTCCTAATAATTGTCAAAATTAAGCAGAGCCTAGAGAGCTAGTATAGTACAAGACATCCAGGTTTCAAATGTCCCTTGCACTCTGTCTGCATCCAACCACAACCTAAACAGTTAGTTTATAAAAAATATAACTCCAGAAGATCTTTGATAAATTTACTGAACAGCGTACCCTTCTGCGCATTATTTAAAAAAACAAACAAACAAACACTTCATCTTAAAGCAGTAATGTCAGTTGTTCCCGAGAAATAAAAGGAGCGTGTTAAATACTCGGTTCCTAAGAGTCTCTATTCATCGAAAATTCTACTGACAACTTTAAACCACTGAAACTTCTACGGGATTTCCCCGGCAATGGCACGGGACTTGCACTAATAATCCATCATTATCGTCTTCTACTGTTTGTGATATAAGGGTGCGTCACCAACATCCGAACAATTTTAAGCTTTTAAACAAACTTTTAATATCGAAATGTTAAACATTCAGTAATGTTCTTTTTCATGGCGTATGTGGCACATTTATTGAACGCAATCAGTCAGTGTATACCCATTTAGCATGAATAGCGGTCCCCAATTTCGGTCCGAAATGCGAGCATGCATAACGTAACGTTTGTGAGTTCATGTTGGCGAATACTGAGCTAATGAACCCTAATGACATCACATTGGGATATCGAGATTCATGCCAGACTCTTTCAAATACTCTCCATTGTGGTAATTCAGAGGATTTAAATCAGGACAATTGGGAGGCCAATTTTTAAACGAAATCATATCAAAGTACTCTGATATCCAGTTTTGTATCTTTTGGCTCGTGTGGGCTAGTGTACGGTCTTGCTGAGAAACATAGAGTTTAAATTGTCACTGTTTTCATCCACAGCCTCACAACACTCGAAATAACTTTCAACTAAACGTGCGACAGTTTCTTTGAGTTCTTTGTGTGTGTGTGGTGAATTCCTTGAAATAAACGCTTGAGCTCTTTCGAGGACTTCAAGGGTCCTTCACGATGCGGTCTTTTGAGTAACGAACTTTCATTCGACAGTTCTGAAGCCGAATATTTCGCCACAATATCATAAGCTCGGGAATCTTTTTTAATTTAAAGAAGCGAATTATCCTTATTGAAGAACCACCCAGCGCGAAGACCTTCGGCAATCATAGCCCTTTTATCATACTCTGCTCTTCATTTCAACATTTCATTTTTTATTTTATTTAGTCTCGGTGAATCAGACCGCCTTGTCAACAAGTGGATCACTACAAGGCTCATTGATCATACAATCTCTTTTGTCTTTATTCCTTTAGTGTATCACTTAACCACTGATCCCCCCAGGGGACTTACGTCTAGTAAGTACGTGTTTGGCGGACACGGGACCCCGAGCTGATTCTGGCATTACTTCCACTTACTTGTGCTAGGCTCCTTCCTTTCTCTTTCCTGACCTTCCTTGGTCACCTCTTATTCTTTTCGATCCTGACCCTATTAAGGCTGGTGTATCTTTCACTTTCCTAATATTTTTGATCCCTCTCATTTTTTGTCCTACTCATTTTTTTGCCCCCCTTATTCTCCCCCCTCATGTTATGTCCTCCCCTCATTTTTGTTCCCCCTCATTTGTTTGTCAAGGTTTTGATGTATGTTTTGAGGTGTGTTTTGGTATGTTGTAATTCAGGAGGGTTTTTAGTGGGTATGGTTGAGTCATTCGGTGAGTCCC
>NNCF01127114.1:166240-179612 GCA_002313205.1 Laupala kohalensis | reverse complement strand
AGACAGGGACCGACGTGGAGAGAGTGCAATGACCTCTGGCGGACGAAAAATATGGTGGGAAATTGAAAATGAATGTTTTTCCGAATTATGGTGACGCATTCAGTATGTTAAAACTTCGACATCAACATTTCTATGCCATTTTTTTGTTTACCTTTGTATGGTTGTGGTATCCCTGCATACGAGACAATTAGGACAGGATGACTCGCGTTGTTTTCGAACGGTTATAATTATTATTTTTATTCATTACACGTATAATTGGAAAGTAATAATTGACAAACCTTGCAATTTGAAAACTGTTGCAACGAGTGAAATTCAAATCATGTTCCATCATGTGACTCCGTCGCGAGTTATTGAACAGAATACATCCGAACGCATTTATTATAAACACTGATTCCCAGAAGATTCTATTCACGCCCAATCGCGCTGTATATTAAATAAAAAATAATCGGGAGCTACAGTAATTCGCGCGTTTAAAATAAACAATGGACCATTCCCAGAGGTTTAATTTTCGCATGGCACTAATCAAGTATTCATCACATTTGTGAGGTAAATGTAAAAAATACAAATGTCGCATTTTTATGACGTTTTATTTTGTCAACGTAACTTCGTAGCAAACATATTCGCTTGGAAGGAATCGTTGTTAGAAAGATTAATTCATATTGTATTAACACTAATATATGTTCACTATTGGAATAAACTTTCAAAGAATTTTATTATAATCAAATTATTCGTTTGCGAATTTTTACTCTCTCCAATTTTTATTTCCCTTCGATAAGATATCGTGAAAAATTAAACAGGGTCACTTGAAAGCTCTTCCGGACAAATTTTATAATTTTTGTGTTTAAAGAAGAGAGTCTGTCTGCTTATTTATCTTTAAACAAATCCACATTTTCTTTTCGAGCATGATGAAATTTTGGAAACTGGACATCAGAATTAGAAGAAGACATATATCGATAAATGGAGATATATCCACTGTTTGTGAGGTATATCGATAAACCGCTTCCATCCGCTAATGCATTAGTTTCGAACGTCAAGAGTGGAGTATTTCGTCAAGAAGTTCTAAATAAGAGGGAAATTACTTTCAACATTTAATTTAGGAAAAAACTTATCTGTAACGATAATATTAGCCAGTGGCGGATCTAGAGTGTAATCAGGGCAGGGGGCTAACCGGAGAGCATTTCTATTTAAAAATTATGGTTTAGCGACACAAATTTTATAAATATTATCTTTAAATAAAATATATCAAATGAATAATCAACAATTAACAATCTGGCATTATTAATAACAGTAGCAATTATTTATTAATGTTATTAATCTGGTATTATTAATTTTATTAGTCTGGTATTATTAAAAAATTACAATTACATTATTATAACATTTATAACTAATAACAATTATTCATCTGGTAACACTTTTACAAAGTATGCCATTTATCAACTTCAAATTTATCTGTTGAGGCTCAGGTAGCCCCCTTAACCCTTCTGAACCCCCCTTCCCCCAGAGATCCGCCAATGATATTAGCTATCTCTCGATTTAATTGATATATCATCTCCTTGGTTTTAGTGTTTAAACGTGCTATTTTGGTCTACACAATATAGTAGTGAAGGAACAACAAAATCTTCTTGCAAGGTCGGACACGATAGACTTTTTTATACTGAAAAGATGCAAAAGGGCTTTTGTCGGAATCCTTTGTGATATCCCTCGCTATAATTGAGTACTGAGTCCCCATTTTGCTCATGTGTATTTGTAATATGTTTGCAACTTTATTCTTTCTCACATTCCCATTGATATCCAGTGGGAATATTATCCATTAATGTTGGAGGTGTGATAGTGTTGGTGTGTATTCTCAGCGCCTTATTTTCACTGATGTGATTGAGAAAGGTTTTAGAACACACCAATTTCCCATTTCACTCCCTTAGAGGCGAATTATCGTGAAATCCTTCCTTAGCGGATGGCAACACCCTGAAAAGAACCTAATTGACAATTTTCAAGTTTGTAGGCTATGCAGTACCTGAGATTTCGTGATTACTCAGTCAATCAGCCAGTTAGTAAGTGATATTATTTAAATTAAGTGTAGCTCTTATTTTCAGTTCTGCTTACATAAATGGCTCGTTTAGTAATCCCTCCACTACTTGGACTTATAAAATATCTTTTTTGAACTCGCATGCACACATTCTGTCGTCTGCTACGTTTTCCGTGATAATCAAACTAATTTATCTCTAATATGTATTAAACCCCAACCTTCATAAATATTTGTTTCTGAACAGTATACGATTGTAAGCGATTAATCTCGTGTTCGAAAATTGTCGACTTTTGTTTATGCTTATCGTAAGATTAAAATTCTTCACGTCGTTTTGATGATCTTTCCTTTTCGGTGCCGGCATTTCTCAGTGCGATGAGTAACCGTCGTGTGTGTTAAGAACGTTATTTTGCCGCACTCTTAAAATTATTCGGAAAATCAAGTTTACAAGTTTATGTCGTGCCCAATGTATTTGATCACTTTATCTGGACGACTCAAATTTTCTATTCATTGTAGAAGTTGTGAAACTATTTTTTTGTGTTAAGCTTTTACATAATTTTTATTATGAATATCGATCTCAGGTGAGGTATGTAAATTATTTTGATTATAATTTAAATTTCTTTAAAATATTAATGACATTAGAAAATATTGTTTGCATAATTTATATTGTTTTGGTATGCTTACGTAGGTGTTAGGTGTTAGGTATGAAAATCGCTAAAAATATTTTTAATGGACTAAGTACCACATCACCTTGTACAGGAAAGGTAATTTTGTTGTTGTAAGTATCGCTTCTTCTCGTGTTGACCAATTGTCGAAAATGAGATATCAATACAAACATAATTTTTTGGACTAAGGATAGTAATATGTATGAAATAATTTTAACTATGTTGTATTTCTTTTATACTTTGCTTCAAAATACAACTTCGAATTCTGTTCTTTCATAATTCTCAGGTGGCGCTCAACTCATACCCTTCTGTCATACCACCTGAGAGCATTTGAAGAAGAAAAAAAACCACTTGTATAGAGAAACACTAACCTTACTGTGTTGTTTGAGAAAAGTCTTCAAAATTGAAATGTGAAAATAAAAAGAGCCTCGGAAAATGGCTTCAGGTACTTGAGCACTATCTCAGATACTGACATAACGAGTTTCACCTGAAGATGGTACAAGTTAGTGCCAAAACGTTGTGATATTATTTTAATGTTTTATTGTGGTTTTTACTTCGTGTGTTTTATGGATATGACATGTCTTAATGTGATCATTACTGTCTGCTTAAACTGGTCGAAACAATTAATAATAACAAATGTATTGAGAAAAAAGACGTACAAACTGCGTATAATTACGTGGAGGACAATAAACTAATTTTCTCTCCGGAAGCACGCAAGGAACCATTCCATCAATTGTGATCGAGGGCCCTAAGGCAGAGACTAAGGATTTCCCATTCAGCACTTTACTCCTAAGATGAGAATAAAATCTCTTAGCTACATGTTATAATATTAACACAATACGAACAAATTTGTATTTGATAAATCACAAGAAATATATTTCAGAAGTACGCTTTATTATCAAGCTATAGATTATTCGGAAAATATTTATGAAGCATTTATTAAAATATTTAAAGAAATGAAAATGATTTCGAAGGAGTGAGAAAGTATTGATGGAATAGAAGCACGATGGGGAGAACGAGGCCGAGAGAGGAGGGGACTTGATTTAGGAGGCGGCGTCGTCTCGTTCAGACGCTGGAAGGGAAGCGAGGAATCGCTCGTTCGCGAACCTAATCCATCTCGCGACGCGGCCCCAGGTCCCCGCGCTCATAGCGCACGCCGTGCCGCATTTGTTCGGCGCGTGGGGTGGGACGTGGAGGGGAGAGAACGAAGTGTGAGGAGAATTGGAGCACGGGGCACAGATGGATTCGCATTCGGAAAGTAAGAAAGCAACGAGATGTTATTGAGTTCCCTCTGGTGACTCAGGAGTTAGCATGCATTCTCGGCGGGACCGGGAAAAATTCGTAGTTTTTCACTTCATTGTCCAAGTTCATATAACTGTGACTACTGGAAAGCAAACCTTTCTATCCACCTCCTACTACTCCTAGAATCAATAACTCTATTACTAACTACTCCTACTAACACCTCCACGTGGGCCCCCCAGGGGACTTACATCTAGTAAGTACGTGTTTGACGTACACGGGGCCCCGAGCTGAGTCTGGCATTACTTCCACTTACTTGTGCTAGGCTCCTTCCTTTCTCTTTCCTGACCTTCCTTGGTCACCTCTTGTTCTTTTCGATCCCGACGCTATTAAGGCTAGGGTATCTTTCATTTTCCTCATTCCTCTCATTTTTTGTTCCCCCTTATTCTTTGTCCCCCCTCATATTATGTGCCCCCCCTCCATTTGATGTATGTTGTGAGATATGTTTTGGTATGTTGTAGATCAGGAGGGTTTTTAGTGGGTAGGGTTGAATCTTTCGGCTAGTCCCACACGCGGGGAGAGTCATGTTGGCTCTCCCTAGTGCGTAACTGCATTTTCCCTACCTGTACAAGTTTTTCGGGCTCCAATGACCTTTGATGNAAAAAAAAAAAAAAAAAAAAAAAAAAAAAAAAAAAAAAAAAACCTCTCCACGTGGGTCATGTTGTTGGTTAACCCAGCTAATCGGGTCACCTACTAACAATAGCCCTATCACCCACCTCCTGTCGCCCCATGTTTCAATAGCATGCTATATTTACTATTTACAAATACGACATAAAAAAGATGTTATTGAAGACATTGGAACGTCATCATCAAACTTCATGTATAAGTACATTTTGAGTATTTTGAAACTCAATAATTTGTTGTATCACATGACGGTGATGATCAGTAAAAATAGACATATACGCAAGACGTGATGTGACAAATAGGTTGAATATAATCCTGTGAAATGAAAATTTATTTAGTTTTGCACGTTTGTTTTGATAAAATAAACAAGCAAGAAAACGGGGAATTTTTTGTTTTATTTTGAAGCAATTTTTTCTTTCCAAGAAAATATTTATTGGGAGATACACTTTCCTAGAATTATAAATACAACTCGAAGATAATGTCAGATTCATTACAATTAAGTTACAAAAATTGTAGAGTACGTGCATCTTCTCTAAAAAAATATATAAATGAAATTGACCAATCCCTGAACTTTGGTGTAATCTTAAAATCAATTTTTTAGGGACAGGGGCACCCAAAACGGATATTTCTCAAAATATTACTATCGAAAATTATGAAGATTACAAGACTACAAGTGAGGCTTCTTTTTAGCAATTCTGTGAGACGAATAAAAACTTTGATTTGGCGTGTCATTACCGTTTATTATCTTATTTGGCTAGAGATCTTTCAACCGAGTTTTGATCATCCTTATGCCCTGAATACAAATTACATATGACTTTAGAGTCGTATATTATAAAACTGTAAAAATTACAATAGTTAAAAATGAAAATAACACTTATATTTACGTAGATTATAAAGTTATCAATGTTTTTATACAATGTAAAATAGTGAATATTTATACAAGTTATTATAATAGAAAGAAACATTTTAATACACAAATCTAGAAACAAGGACAATATATTAATGCGTTATTTAAACAAAGATGAAAATAATTTCATTTCGAAAAGAAAGCACTACACTCAACTAACAATGCCGATGTGGCAATAATGTAAAATACATTGGAAGGTGATATAAATATTCAAGGTAGATATTGTTCACTTAATAAGTGGCGAATAAATATTTCTTCTCTGGAATAGTAATAATAATAATAATATTAAATTTATCGTGAAGAAAAAACAGTTACAAACTGCGTATGACCACATGAATGACTGAATCAATTTGCTCTCCGAAAACAAGCAAGGGACCATCCCATCAATTCCGATCAAGGGCCCTATGGCAGAGGCGGATTTAACGTTCAGCACACTCCTAACAATAAAAATAGTTTCGGTACGTGTTATAAAGTTAACATAATGTCAACAAATTTGTACGTGCAAACAAAATAAAATAATATGTACCGACAAAATAAATCGTTTGTGCAAGGCAAGCCTTGGGTCAGTCACTGGGGGAGAGAATCTACGCGGCGGCGCAGAGGGGAAGTCGCCCATCGAGAGGAGTTAGAGACGAGTGAGGAGGGAGGGGTCGTGTATGTAAGGACGTCTTAAATTGCGTCTTAAATCGAATGCGTCCGCGGAGGAAGAGGAGAAGGGAGGGAGTGAAGGAGAGCTGAGGACAAAGTGAGAGGGGTAGTCTTCGATTGCTGTACTACACACCCCATGGGCGGACGGACAGACACTGCCCTCTTCATTTCCGTTCTATTGTCCATACACTAGAGATTTAGTTAGCTGTCTGTTTACTAGAAAATGCTGAACAAGGCTCTGAAGTGAGAGTGAATAAATATGTCTTTATGTGCTTTTTATTTTCCAATTATACAGTTAGAATAAGAAAAGTATTATAATCTGTTGAAAAACAACAACTCAAGATCTCTTTGGATCTTTACGAATTGCCACCAGGAAAGTCTATATCAAAGTTTTGGCGATAATGTCCGATATAGTATGTATGTTAAGAATTTTGTCCCCCCCCCCACCGATAGTTCACGAACAAGTTGATGCATCAGAACCAAACTTGAGAATTGACTTTGAATGCGTTGGGAATAGAAGCATATCTCTGCTCAGCTCATATCTAATTCATTTACATACAGCGCCCCACTTCCGGTTTATTAATTCCCGCATCTTATTAAATAATATTCTGTTTTATTTTATATTTAAAAGTTCAGATAATTGCCAAGATTCTTGAACGTGCTACCTTCTTCTTCTTTCTTTTTTTTTTGTGGACTATTAGTGATGCGCGAACCTTCGATAGGCGATCGCTCATTTAGTCCAAGCAAAATTTCCCTCTTATTTCTAGTAGTATTTTCATGGACACTTCTTTACTTTTATATATCGTTGTATCTGTAAATGGGAAATGTAGCTTAGTGCTATTGAAGCTTATCTGCATGGAGCGATAGGAGTTAGGAGTTGGATGGTAGGGCTATTGTTAGTAGGTGGACCGCTTAGCTGGGTTCACCAACAACTTGACCCACGTGGAGGGGTTAATAGAAGTGGTTAGTAGTTAGTTATTGATACTAGGAGGAACTGGATACAAGGAAGGTTAGCTTTTCAGTAGTCACAGCTGTATGAACTTGGACATTAATGTGAAAAGCTACAAATTTTGTGGACCCATCGGGAATCCATGACTTGGTGAGAAGCGACAACACTACTACTACCTGAGCCATGGGTGGGGCCTCTACTTAAGCTCCATTTAAACTGAGTTCTAGCTTCCGAACTTCATTTTTACCTTTATTTCAACCTTCGATAGGCGATCGCTCATTTAGTCCAAGCAAAATTTCCCTCTTATTTCTAGTAGTATTTTCATGGACACTTCTTTACTTTTATATATCGTTGTATTTGTAAATGGGAAATGTAGCTTAGTGCTATTGAAGCTTATCTACATGGAGCGATAGGAGTTAGGAGTTGGATGGTAGGGCTATTGTTAGTAGGTGGACCGCTTAGCTGGGTTCACCAACAACTTGACCCACGTGGAGGGGTTAATAGAAGTGGTTAGTAGTTAGTTATTGATACTAGGAGGAACTGGATACAAGGAAGGTTAGCTTTTCAGTAGTCACAGCTGTATGAACTTGGACATTAATGTGAAAAGCTACAAATTTTGTGGACCCATCGGGAATCCATGACTTGGTGAGAAGCGACAACACTACTACTACCTGAGCCATGGGTGGGGCCTCTACTTAAGCTCCATTTAAACTGAGTTCTAGCTTCCGAACTTCATTTTTACCTTTATTTCAACCTTCGATAGGCGATCGCTCATTTAGTCCAAGCAAAATTTCCCTCTTATTTCTAGTAGTATTTTCATGGACACTTCTTTACTTTTATATATCGTTGTATTTGTAAATGGGAAATGTAGCTTAGTGCTATTGAAGCTTATCTACATGGAGCGATAGGAGTTAGGAGTTGGATGGTAGGGCTATTGTTAGTAGGTGGACCGCTTAGCTGGGTTCACCAACAACTTGACCCACGTGGAGGGGTTAATAGAAGTGGTTAGTAGTTAGTTATTGATACTAGGAGGAACTGGATACAAGGAAGGTTAGCTTTTCAGTAGTCACAGCTGTATGAACTTGGACATTAATGTGAAAAGCTACAAATTTTGTGGACCCATCGGGAATCCATGACTTGGTGAGAAGCGACAACACTACTACTACCTGAGCCATGGGTGGGGCCTCTACTTAAGCTCCATTTAAACTGAGTTCTAGCTTCCGAACTTCATTTTTACCTTTATTTCAACCCGTCATTTCTCACTACAAACCAATAGAATCGTCCCGCGACATGAAATGTGTTTCAACGAAACCGTTGCGCTCGTCCCAATGTATTTAAATGAGTTTGGTTTCATGGAGGTGCAACACGCCTTGTGTGACACCTGTAAATAAATTTTATTGTCAAAAAAGCAGTTACAAACTGCGTATGACCAGGCGGAACCAGTTCCATCAATTCTGATCAAGGGACACTACAGCACANTATAAGAGACAGCTCCTAGGATACGCATAAAAATAGTTAGCTACGTGTTATAATATCAACAAAACTCCAACAAATTTGTATTTTTTTTGATGGGGCTTTAGGGTCGCCGAGATCATTAGAGCCGGTAACAGATTTGTATTAATAAAATAGCTCATAAGAATAATTATTATTATAAAACTATAGTTTATTCCGAAAATATTCATAAATAAAAACTATTAAAATAACTCTAAATTCAATAGTAATTAATGCAATGACCCGCCACTCCTAGGCAAGAGCTCTGAGAGCCTGTTCCTGAAGGAAGACCTGAGAAGAGCCCGAGCCAGAACGGGTTGTGTTGTTGAAAACGACGACCCTCGTGTCAAAATCTCTCTACTTCGCCACATGCAACGTGTACACTCACGGCAGCCGAGTGCGCGTCGTGTAATTTGTTAAAAGCAAAACGTCCTTTTAAAGAAGCACGCTGTTTATATGTGGGTCGCAAACGCCGTCGTGGGATCGAGAGGGCCGTGAAGCGGACGAGTAATTGTGTCTAATCACATGGTGGAAGACAAGTACCGTGTCCGAACGAGCTCCGCCTACCCATTCAAAGTGTTTCCCACTCCTTTGCATCTCCCACCTCCCACATTCTCAACCTCTTTTTCTTTTATTCTCTCTCTCCTTCCCCTTCTCCACTTTGCCTCTCTCCTACTTCCTTGGTCTTTCTTTTCCCTCTGTCTGCTTCTTCTGTCCCCTTTCCGTCTTTCCCGTGTGACAACGGGTTATGTCGCAACACACGTATACCCCCCCCCCACATTTGTGAGACTGAAGTAAAAAGTAATTAGTTTATCTTATGAGATATGTCGTATATGTTATATTTCTAAATGGTGATTTTAAAAACAAAATCTCTCACAAACTGCATTCATTTATTTTTATAAAAGAGCATAGTAAAAAACGTAATACATTATTAAATGATAGGTAAGTCAAAATGTATGCATGTAGGCATATATACACTTCGTATGATTTTTGAGGAGACTAAGCTACTTTATTTTCCGGAAGGAAGCAAAAAACTATCGTCAATTCCGATTAAAGCACCTGAAGAAGTGGAGTGGAAAGTCTGGTTGAGATGGAGCAACACAACCGCTCCAAGGTTGAGTACAGTAAAAATATTACTTTTATGAATTAAAAGAAACAATTGAAATAATGTTTAAAATAATTTCGTATTGTAATATATTTTTATTCGGGTAATATATAAATGGCGAGAGTAGGTTTTGAACCGTTGGTGAATCATATTATTTTACGCAATACTAACTAGATCATAATATTATACTTCATGGGATAAATGGAGCTCATATCAAGTAAATTTTAACTAAATTTAATAATATCATTAACATATATCTTTTGGAAGTAACTTTTAAACAGAAAAATTCTTAATGATTGTTCTTTTTGACATAGAGGATTGAAACGATAGGGTAGTGAATATTCACATTTTAATATTGATGTATTTGTTATAATACGTAGTCTGAAGAAGAAAGGAGTTCTGATAAATCAGCTTAATTTGCGTGAATTTATTGATTTGAATGCAAGTATTATTTGAAAATCGCCATTGATAAAAGAAAGAAATCTGGGTCGAATTGAAAAGAAAAAAAAACACCAGGTGATTCCCTTGGACCCAACTTTTTTAACAGGCGTGTCATATTTCGAAGGTTTGAGTCTTTCGATCTCCTTGTTCCGTGCCTGAAAAAAAAACCGCTTAAAAATTGAGTAAAAAATCTATATCGACTTTCATATCCCGAATTTTGAAGCTCCGAGTGTCGAAATCTCTGTACTACGCGATGTAATAATAATAATAATAATTTTATTGTCAAAAAATCAGTTATAATCTGCGTATGGCCACGTGGAGGATAATAAACTAATTTACTCTCCGGAAGCAAGCAAGGGACCATCCCATCAATTCCGATCAAGGACCCTAATAAACAACGTTGAACGTGCAATAGAAGATGTGAATCGAATTACGAAAAAAACATCACTTTTTGATGCATTTTAACCCACTCGAGAGAACGCGACATCGAGAATTTTGAGGTTCTTAGCGATTTTTTGCATTTTTAAAATAGTTTTTCGTGTGTTAACTTTCGTAGGTAATTATTGTTGAAATGTCTTCCATATACTTCATCGCAAAAAGTTTCGAGATGAATCGTATTACGTCAATCTTCTACGTATCAAACTAAAATTCGGGTCACGGTTCGGTCGAGCTTGAAAACAACAGTACACAATTTAAAATAATCATATACATTATTACGCAAATGTGTCTGAATTTTCTAGTTTCTTTTCGGAGTAACCGGACTCAGCAAATCACACGAATGAAGTATCGTTCTTTAGAGAATTAAAAAGTGTCAGATATTTCCTATTATATTATCTTTCACCTTTTCATTTGCGAGATGATAACATTTAAAAATTACACCTAGAAGAGAAGCTAATAAACTCAAGGATGTTGTACAGAAATTTTAGTTGAAATTCCTAGTACACGTAGGATGAGGTTCGGGTTCGAAGGACCGTAAATGTACAGGCGAATTACAGAACACGAGGAAGGTAGATGAGGTGCGTTTAAACCCTGGACTGCCAACAAACAATTTAATGGCATGAAACATGAAAGTTGAAAGTAATGAAAGAATACAAAACTGAAGTTCAGGTGAGACGATCCGTTCCTTCAAAGATTCAGCTCGGATGACATTGGGTCGATGTCGAGGTGATGGTTTTGAGTCGAGGTTGAATTGCTGATCGCTTATCACGTGGCGATTCAACGGCGTGTCGATGCACTCACGAGATAATATTCAGGTTGAGAATAATTCCCCCAGCTGTCGTCTGGTACAAACTGAAGGGGAAGTCGTCGGCTTGCTTGCCGAGTGATGAGAGTATTAAAACATATTTGATGTTGACTTCTCGGACGAGTTTAGCAGAGAAAGTGCCCACATATCGTGGCTCGCCTTTTTGAAGACTCACGCTGCTCGCGCAATTGATCGGTCGGTCGATCGATTGATCACGTGGCGTCACAGGTTGACCATGTATCGACTGTTCATCTGGCTCAATGGCGTGAATATTACGTAATGTCAAATTATTGTAAATTGTTCTGGCGGGGAAGTGCAGCCTCGTGGAGTCCAGAATAATTAATAAACGAGTCTGTAATTAATTAATCCAGTCATACTATATCCAACTATTCCATCCACTTTTTTTAAAACTCAAAGACGTAAATTTAGACTGGACCATTGAGATTTGAAGAAAATTGTTCATGTCTCTCAATTGGCACAAGGAGCATAGAATCCACATATTGTTCACTTGTCTCGATGATACGATATCTAAAAATGTCTGAAGAGATGTTACTTGACTTCTTGTCCTGACAGTTGACAGTCGTGGCGCGTCGGACCAAGTTGGTGTAAACAATCTTCATAAAAAAACTGAACGTGTTTCGTGAGCATAATGCATGATCAAATATTTATAACTATGTTCTGAGGTCTTGTTTACATTGTCAATGCTGAATACAGAGTGAAACTTGCCCACACCTAGCGAATGGGGGAACGTAGTATATGCCATATTATTGAAGCAAACACTAAAGCCTTGCTGAATAAAAGTTAACGTTCATTATCGTACGTTATACTAGTTTCATTCAGTTTCCGTAGTATGTCGGTGGTAAAATTCATACAGGCAAAACCACGGGTTCTTGGCTAATAATTCCATTAATAATATTAATTTTTAATGACACAAAAAACCTTGAATTGATCAAATGTCCACAAAATGAAGTCGATTTTTTGTATCAAATATAAAAGTGCTTCGGATGTGTGCCGTACTTTCATCCAACAAGAGCTTTTCAAGTGTCAGTCTATAATTGGAATATTAAAAAACTGTAACTGCCCTTTTTCTAGTATTCTTAATTCTTACGACAAACTCTTTTCTTGCATGGAAAGGTAATTTCGTTCAGATCTCATTAGTAAGGAATACGGTCGTGAATATTCCGATTGAATCCTTTTAGTTGTTTTTAAAAGGGCAGGGGAATTTTTTAATAAATTATTGTAAATTCACCGGATAGAGATAAGCATATGCCATGGGGCGAGCTGATTATATCGAGATACCAAAAATAATTTCCAACAAGAAATTATATTGTTCATTTTACGGTTTTACCGTAAACTCAAGAAATTCCACGGAAAGAACAAGAATTGTGTGTTGTAGTTCATAAAATCGGAAGTGAAATCTCTTTTGTTTGGTGATATTATAATAAGTATTTTCATAATAATATTAATCTCATTCACTACTAATAGACCCAATCAAAATTCCGTGATTGAAAGTAAAGATTCGGAAATTTTTGTTGTTGTTATCATTGTTAAAGTTTCCTCAATCTCTTCAAAACGACGCATCGTCTACTCCGACGTCAAAACCAGGTTATTCAAAGCCTCATCGATCGTCTAAAATTTTCATTTTTTGACATATTAAAACACTACTTGATTGTTGTATTTCGTATTACTAATTTAAATTTTTATCACTTAATTGCCCGGAAATAACTCAAATAAATCGCTACGTTCTTCCGTCACACGTTTTACTCTTCACGGTCGTCACGAACGAAATCACACCTGAAGAGGATTTTAACAGATGCCCCCCCAGGGGACTTACATCGAGTAAGTACGTGTTTGGCGAACACGGGGCCCCGAGCTGAGTCTGGCATTACTTCCACTTACTTGTGCCATGCTCCTTCCTTTCTCTTTCCTGATCTCCCTTGGTCACCTCTTGTTCTTTTCGATCCCGACGCCATTAGGGCT
>NNCF01127114.1:65397-148101 GCA_002313205.1 Laupala kohalensis | reverse complement strand
AGCCAACGTCTAGGGGGTGGATCTCTCCCTAGGGGGCGTTCCCTTTGGTACCCGCTCTCTGGGATATATGGCCCCCTGATAAGCGTTTGGGGGATGAGGGACACATGGGGTGTCGTGGCGATAAGGGAGGGGTAGGGGCAGGACGCAGCTGGTGGGCAGGGTATTGTGATGCGGGAGGATGGAATGGGGCGGTGGAACGGTCGAAGCATTCGAGGTGGAGTGGGAATGAATGAAGATGCTACACCGGAATGTATCTATTTCAATCGTTTATAGCGTACAGAATGTTAATTTATTTATTTACATTCATTGTCCACTATGTTGTTCCTTGGCACAAGGCTAATTCCAGGGTTTAATATTCTTCATACTACATTAGTTTATTTTCTGTTCTCTTGTTGAACAAATATTTATCGTGTGTCTGTTGTCATTTAGTCCCTTCTTGTCCTCGCGGTTCCCGTATCGTCATGTCTTCGTGTCCTCTTGAACTCCCGTCTGATACACACCTGCTCCATATATTCCTGTAAGGTGTCATATTCTAGTCGTCCCTTTAACAAGCTAGTCCAGTTCCTGGTGTTAAATTTCCCAGTTTGTTATCTTTTGTCTCATCCACTATCTTCTTTCCTTTATTGATATCACATTCAGATAAGACGTTGCTCGGTATCCTCATAATATCCTCATACACATGATGGCTCATCCTTTATCTCAATGTTAATTCTGAGTTTCTCATATTCGTTCAGGAACCATCTAGGAATGGGCTTCCTCTGACTGTATCATCTACATGAAAGTCTTGAGAACATCAGCTCCGTTAAAGTGATAATTGGTGGACGGAATATGCACGCTAATAAATGGAGGAAGGATAATTTTTATATATGTTTATTAAAATAATTGCGTATGCCCATGTACGGGACGAGAAAACTAATACATTCCAGACGGAAGCAAGGAGAGACGGGATAATGTAAATATGTGTCAAGATTGACAACAGGTTAGAAATATTACAATTATGAATGATACGAATAATTAAAATAAGGACATAATTAAATATTATTTTTATCAATTAGTATTATAACACCATAACTGCCTGTCACATTTTTGAAAAGTGTGGTATAGCTCACATTTTCTGCATGAATGAATAAGAGCGGAAAGTTATAAACTGTGTAAAAGAGAAATGCTTTTTAGACAGTGACAAATTATATTGTTGAAAATTCACCTTCGATATATGTTCATTTTATGATTCATTTTCGATTTTGTGGATTCTGAATTAAAAACAAATACAGTTATGAGATTGAATGTCTTGTACAATAAATGAATAATTGGGGCTACGCTCTGCTGAAAATTCCGTACTATGTCATTATTTTAGTTCTAAAGTGACTTTGCATTGCTATTACCAGCAACATCATCTGCTTTTATCGAACTAAAACACATTATTGATGATTTTATCTGTTTGTCTCCGGGTCTAAAGATAAGAAACAGGCGATTCGGATCCTACATTTTCCTGATGCTGGTCAAGACTTCTTCATCCTTCCCATTATAAACAAAGAAGTTAAACTATAATAATAATCGTAATATTTCTATTTTCCAATTGCACAGAGTGTATAAGGAAAGTATTGTAATCTGTCGATTTTTTTGAAATATCTTCGAATATTTGCGAATTGGCTCCAGGGGAGTCTGTTTTCAAATTTTGGGGATTATGATCTCCAATGTCGTATGTCTATGTTAAAAATTTTGTTTCCCCGATAAGTCACGAACAAATTGATGCATCGAAACCAAACTTGAGATTTGACTTCGAAAGCCTATTTCTGGTCAGCTCATACCGACTTCATTTACACACCGCACTCCACTCCCGGTTTTTTAAAATTCAAAATTTTGAAAATATGCCTAAAAGCATTTTAATTGGTCTGTTAATTTAATATTTAAAAAAAAGATCCGTAAGGATCCTACTCGCCGATGAGACTATATAAGATTGTAAGAGCTGTTCGAGTTGAGGGAAAAACTTAAAAATATTCAAACTTATAAGTATTGGTTGCTTAACAGTAGAGTACATGGAAAACAAGAGCGGGTGTAGTTGCTTTCGTAGAACACTGACCGCAACACTGAAACTTTCAGAAGAGTCATAGAACACTACACGAGTGCGTCTGAGAGCGATCTGCTGTTGCTAGAAAGGGCGTGCTCTTGAGTCATCACCTTAGGGCCGCGTAGGGCCCACGCATGGCGCTTTATGGCCCCTCGTCGTTACGTTTTACCTTCCTGCGTTCCCCAGCCCTGGACTCCAAACGCCGATATGGGGTCACGTGTAGACGGACGCAGGGACGGGAGGCCAACGGCGTTAGCTAATGTCTCTCTGGAGGCGGGGAGTTTGTTTTCGAAAAAAAAACCCAACTGTTTTAGAGACAGCGACAAGTCCTTACGATATTGTATTGTTTGATACGAGTTCATATGTCAAAAGGAGGTCAATTTTAACCTTCTTTGTTTGCTTAGTCTTTTTGTCACATTTTCACGAATTTATTTGCTTTGTTATGTTTGCGTTCGAGTATAACTCACTCATAATTGTACACGGTAAATTACTACTATATTACTGCTTCTATAATATTAAATAATTTATTGATTTTAATAAATTAAATTAATATAACCTACGTTTATCCCGTGAAATATTTTTTATTCTACTTAATTTTGAGTACAATACTCTNATATTTTTTATTCTACTTAATTTTGAGTACAATACTCTAATTTGATCAACTGTTAAATACTGGTTTACGTAATCACGACATTATTATAAAAGCTTCGGTGTCAATTGATTAAATTATAAAATTGTGTTGCTACATGCTTCTGACTGTACCTCATTATTTTTAATAGTAATGTTTTCATTTTTACGTAACTTTCTTGTGTCTGTTATCTCTGTAAACCAATGTCGTCCTGGGTTTTTCTCCGTTGTTTTTAGTCACTTCAACTGGAATTCATAGTATAGTAACGCACAGTATAATCCGGGAGTCAATTAACATAGTGTCCTCCACGCGATCATAAGATGTTTTAAACTTATTTTTGGCAATATATTATTTGATATTTAACATAAAAGTTACATCACACTTCAACAAGAATTATATATTTATCTTTGCCCCATTTGATGTCTAATGACTGAACATAAATTTAAAATTGTCCATGAAACGCAGAAAAGTGTGATACTTAAACATTTTGTCGCTTGATATGTACGTAAAGAACTGTAAAATATATTTTAGTTTATTTTGATTTTCTAATATAATTATGAAAGGCTTGAAATTATGAATTAAATATTTATTGGGTAATTTAGGATAGTTTTGTTTATTTATACAATATCTACGAATTATTCTTGTATCAATTGTATTTTAGAACACGTTCGAACATGCCCCTTCGCTCTCACGTTTATATGCAACCCGCATTGCCGATGTGTTGGAAGTGTAAACGACTTATAGGATCATCATTAAAGAAGAGATACCATTTGTACTGGTCTCTATTTTCATTCGCCTTCATAATTATCTTTATTTGACTAAAAAGTTTAAAATAAACTATAGAATATAAGTATTTTAATATAATATTTGATAATGTTACTGATTATTTTTAAGAAGTGTGGTAAAGTTGTAATCCTTTATTGTATACGTATGACTTGTGATCAGAGCAGTTTAAAAAAAGTTTACAATGAATTATCTCACTCGTATCTCTAAAACAATATTTTTGAAACTGATGACTCATATATTAACTTTGTGCCTATAGACAGCACCAATGCTCAACGGTCCAGAAGCGGTCAAGGGCGACCAAAAATGATTATCCCCTTTTATCCCCTGAAATTCAATTCTGAGCTTACTCCATAAAGTCCCAGGATTATTTATACGAAAGAAATCCTTGCGCAAAGTTGCGCTACGTGAAGATATGACGTTTCGAAAATATCAATATGCAGGTACAAATTTCTATTTTTTAGCGGATAATCGGTATCTATTTGTATTTTAGTCAGATTGTTTTAAAATATAAACCTACTGCGTTAATATTGCGTCATATTGATTACGAATTATTACATTTCTATACAATGTCTTATGGATTGGCGAATATGTTACGTAATACCTGGAATCTCGCGGTTCCATGGGACGTGGATGCGAGACCTTTATGTGTCGTTAATGGGTAGAACTTGAAACATCTGTTGTAATACCCATGTTTCTTTCTTAATTCCTCTAATGTTTTACTCGAAGTTATGAAATAGCTTGTAGATTTACCTCGATTAATATGTCGACGGAAAATGTTCGAAGCAAATATTTAAAGAGAGCCAAGTTTTCCCATTGTTCTCGGTCTCTGAGCACAAAGAACACCCGAATGACATTCACAGTGGTGTTGGTCGGGTGCAAGACGCGCGTTGCGTCGGGACTTCCCCTCTGGCGTGGCACGCTACTCATTTGTCTCCTTTATCTCGCCCCGCACTTGTCGTTAGGGGCCGTTTGCAGGAGGCCGTTTCTCTACGAAATTAAGGACGCACGGCAGCGCTACGAAGCCTCGGAGAGATGGCAGATAACGCTGACGCCCAGGAGGAGAGAATGCTGCAGAATGGGAAGAAGCGGAAAGCGAGAGGGTTTGATGGTGGAAACACATGGAGGCTGGCAAAAGGCTCTGTCAGCGGAGATTCAGGAATGACCGTCTATTTCATCTCTTACGTTCTCAAATCAGTAGATAGTACTGATTGCGTGACTTCACATATCACATATAAGGTATTTTAAAGTATATGTACGGTATTAAAACTTCACAATATTTTTATTTAATTAATACATTTTCACTTTCCAATTCTCGAGTATGCATAAAGGAAGTACAGTATTCGGTGAAAGAAAAGTCGGCATCTCTTTAGATCCATATGAATAGACTATTTTCAGATTTTCGCGATTATGTCCAATGTATATGTGAAGAATTTTGTTTGCTTACCAATGTCGGGAATTTTAGTACCATATTAGTTATCGTCTGAAGGTGTTGGTGTCTACGAAAACACTTTTAATTAAATTATGCAATCCTGTTGACCGACATTGTGATTATTCTTAATGGTATTTAAAAATTAAATTCTTATCCCTCAAATGAAAATACAGGACCTGTGAGTAATGAAAACGAAGACTATTACCTAGCGGCGCTCAGGAGTTTCCTCGCGACCCTTACACAGAATTTTATTAAGTTTGATAAATAGGATATTGGTGTATAAGTAGCAGTAAGCAATCCACTATGAATGAGCGTGTTTATAAGAAGTTAACGGATCGTCCAAAAAAAAATAATTTTTTTGTTATCGTTCACATCCACAAAACGAAAAAAAGTAGATATCACTCTAGAAACATCTCCTCTTACTCCCGTATTTAGCAACGTGCGAGTTCGTCGATGAATGAAAACTTCCATCAAAATTTTATCTAGAAATTGACTACGAATAAACTACTCAAAGGATTGACAGGATCTCAGCTGCATGTCATTTATATTCATCAAAGTTTTGAATAAGAAAAATATCGAACAAATCAGTGTACAGTTTTCTTTATAAAAAAAAAAGATTCTATTGGTATCCTGTGTATTTACCATACAATATTGTATATTGTTCGACTCTGAGTTCATTAGGTTCATTTTACCACTTCCCTGATTATCAGGTTATAAACTTCTACTACCAAAGTTACTTCTATTTAACGTCTCTACCCAAATCAATTCTATGCTTTTACAATTTAATATGTCAGACTGTACGAGTCTGAATAGAACCATGTCATTTTTGTACCTTTCACTTCACGCACCAACTTTATTCTCTTTCAAAACACAAACTTCCTCCTCAGCAAGCTACTGCATATGAACTTCATAATTGTCTCAATTAATTCCTATCGTCACTGTTACGTCATATGCTCACAACAATGGTCTCAACCCCCTACAATGCGTCCCTGTGACCTCTAGGGTAAAGTCGAGAGCTCACAGTGCTTGACGAGACCGTGACGCTGGGCACTGTGTCACTGAGCGAATAGAAGGATGTTGTTCTCCTATTGTATTGCCACTAGTAGTCTCTTAGTACTAAGTGAAGCGATGCTGGACTTATACCTCAGCCTACTGGAACAGCTTTTCACAATGAACGTGCTAGTGCAGGACAGAAGTATGATCCAGGTGTGCCAACTCACAGAATATTGCTTCGTCTACGGCGGAGTGGAAATTTCGACGAGCCGGGACTCGAACCAAGAAACTCCTGTTTTGGCTGCAGGTGTGTTGCTCTCTGCGTATGTGTTTCGGAAGTAGAGGCGGGTAGTACAACAGCGGACAAAGTAGGAGTTTCTTGGTTCGAGACCCGGTCCGTCACAATTTTTGGCAAACTTCCCTCCCCGCGTAGGCGCTCGGAAGTTGTGAGTTGAAAATCACTGAATATTACCCATCACGCTCCGAAAGAATCTTCAACACGAGAGTTTATGTAGTTGTCCAGTTTATATAGTTGAGATCACTGGCGCCTACGAGAGCAGAAAGCATGCGTATGACGCGGGGTCGTCTTCCAAACAGACTCAGCGATCGCGCGTGCGGAAGAGGGCGTAGGCGGCAACAGGCGACGTGAGCAGGTGTCCCACAGGGTAATTACCTCGGCTTTTTATTACGCCGCGCTTCCACCTCTGTGCCCGCCCCCGCTCGGAAATAATATATTGGATTGTTAGCAGCTCACAAAAAAGGCGGCGACGGCGGCGAGAATTCGCCTCTGGGTCTGGTTGAAGCGTGACCTGGAAATGGTCGCTTTCCTCGCTGCAATTTTTTTTTGCTCATCCCATTATTCGCGTAAAATTGCTCGAATAATTACGCAAAGACAAGGGGTAACCGGGTAATATCGATCCTACGATGGTTCTTTGCTTTATTTAGCTATCTTCACGACAATATTTTAATGTTATAGTTCTCTTTCTGCGGAATTTAAAATTTGACAAACGATGTGATGGTGATTTTTGTTTTCACTTCCTCATACACGCAGTGTAGTGAAAGATATGGAAAAATGCTAGCCTCAAGTCCGTCCATCTGTGTAATCTGATTTTTTGAGTTCTGTTTTGAAACAGGTTATGTGTAATCGGATGAGTCATATTTCGTATTTGGTCTGCTATCTGCTGGTTCCCGTTGCATATCGATATAAAGGATACCATAAAAGCTCATTAATTATAAGTTCTTTTCAATTGTTTGCCTCTGAATTTGCTGAAAAGGTACGAGAAGATAAACATAAATGTGAAACAAGAAAGGAATGATAAAAATCGTTACTTTTGTGATTTACGGGGTGAATATCGATTGTTAGCGAACACATTTCGATGATCGGGATGTTATTTGACATTATTATGAAATGTAAAAATAAAGTCATGCGCTCAGGCAATATATTTATGAACTAGACGTTTCGACAGCGAAAGTGTCATAAAAAAAGAGATATTGATTTTAGTTGATGATGTGTGATAAAATGGTATTTGTGTTTTTGTTGTTGATGTATCTGGTGATGGAGATGGATAGATGATGGAATTTTTTTGATGATCAATTATGTCCTGAGGAAGATAGCGTTCGCCGCAGAAACGTAGGCCTAAGTTAATAAATATATTGCCTAAGCCGCAAGAATTTATTCTTACATCACGAAAGATTTATTTTAAGGAAACAGTGAGAAGTTAAATGTTCGATACTGTACGAACCATTTTTTAAGTTGATATAATTCCAAATCTAGTAAATAATAAGATATTATGTGGGGATAATGGTGTCCAATAATATTCCATATTATCTTAACCTTCTGAGACAGATTCCTACACCTTTTCGGGTGCGATGTCTAAGAATATCTTCCTTATTGTTTCGAATTTTTTAAAGGAGAATTTGGAAATTAAAAAATGTGCTAACCAATCAAACACGTTTTAAGCAAAATCAATTATCTGTCTTATTGTTAAGTTAAAGTACTTCATAATTTATCTTTTCGAATGAAAATTATATCCGTCGTCATGTCATTTATCCTGTTAATATTCGCTGCAAATTTATTTAGATATATTTTTATAAAATCACTTTAAAAGTCATCATTCGTTAGCGAGTGTAATGTTCTAGATTCAATCAATAAGTTTCATCGAAAAATAATGAACGAAGAATTCAAATTATCTCTAACATTGTCCCGTAGGTATTTACCAATATTTTACGAAAGTCAAATTTTTAATTAAAAATTACCATGTTTTTCTATTATTTAACACGATAAATTCTTGATTTCTTATATAACACGATGTCAAGGTTTTTTCAAACCATATCCTGATTTTTCTTTCATTTGCAACCTACCAAATGGTATGAAGGTAATTATACGTCTGAAGTTCACGGATGTTTTTTAATAACAAGTTTGTAAGTAATTATAACACATTTCTTAAGTGGTGATTTAAAATGATTGAATAAAATTTACGATTTGAAAGGTACAGTTTCTTAGATTAATTTATCTAAACTTAATTACATAAAACCCTGAAAAGTAATGACTCCCATTACTATAAAATTCAGCGAAGCCTGTGATTCGTCCGAAATTTCCTTATCTGGTTCAATTAACTTCTAAGAGTTATATCGGCAGAGGTGCAAACAGAAAAGTGTTGAGACATGAGAGTTGCAAAGCAAACGGAATTTTAATAACGTGCTAAGAGTCAATTCATTTTCGTCCTCACCGAAACCCCCGAGGGCGTCCACTTCTTTCGGGCGACCCCTCGAGGAGTTATTGTTTGCTCAGTGACCCAACACGACGTAACTCTCACCTTCTCGTGCACCGTCAGCGTGTGTTACCTAGTGCTACGCGCCTCATACTGGGATCTAATTGGACGCGAGAGGAAATTGTCGTGTGGATTCCGTGAGGTGGCTGAAAGTCCAGTGCAAACATAGGGAGTTATTGTTGTAATGAACAAATATAAGAATAGACGCTATCCGGAGTTTGCGAGTTATATCCTCAAATACTTTTTTTTACAATAATTAAGTACATTTTTTAAATTTTATTTATTTATCCATAATTAAACGAGCATTAATTCTCTTTTCTACATAAAATTCATATAAAGAGTTTGCAAATGAGGCAGCTAGACTCGTGTTCTTTATTAAATCGAAAATTATTTAAATAATATCGAATATAGTTAATATTAAATATAAAGAAAATCAGAATAATGTTAATTCATAAATTCATCACAGTAGTAAATGTGTAGTAAAGTATAATAATAATAATAATAACTAATCCAACATCTCCTCTACACCAATTGTAAAATTAAAAGCGCACTGCCCTTTATGATAATCTCTATTCATAAATACATATAACCATTAGATAATAACTAATAGTCGCTCCATATTATACAGTTTTCTAACACTTGATGTAAACATATTCATAAATAGACTTAACATTTCTTATGTCAGATGGAAGTGCATTTCAATTGCGACAAACTTGAGAAAAAGAAGAGATAAGATGTAGTTAATTGATACAATATATTCCGTAATTTTCCTTGGGTTACGTAGGTTGCTGTTCAAAAACCTTGGATCAAATATCGCCTTAAGTTCATAATAAGACTTTTTTAAGATTTTGAACGCATAAAGACTATTTTAATACTTTCCTAACATTTCTATTAATAACCTTTTAATAACTATTATTTTTCTATTAATAATTAATAAAATATTAATTCTATAATGGCCTGCCATAATTGTTTTCATTACCACATAGCAAAATCCAGGTGTCGGACAAAACATCTTAAATAATAATAAGTCGTTTCGCTATTACCTCTTGATTATTCGATGTTCGATTTTTTGGGTATTAGAATGAAAATAAATATTTCATTTTTATTTCATTATAATATCTTGTAGATTATATGTGAAGTGGATTGTAGAAGCTCTATAAATTAGTCTAATTATAAATAAGTGTGAAGTATGTTGTGTCACCTCCCGCATCACTTCTCATCTCTGTCGGACGTATCTCTAGCAGTGATATGAGCAAAGTAACCAATGTTTTATTATTTTTCACTCTATCGTCTCATCAATACTAACCTGACTTTGTACTGCAGTGGCTGAAATTTTTACTCCAAAATACTACCACAGTTCGTCCGAAACATTCTGATTTCCCCAATACATACTCTGTTGAATTAACTTAATTAGAATCGATTATCTATACGTATAACAAAACAGAATCTGCCCTTTTGCTACTTTCGTTTATTACGCTTAACTTAATGTTATATAAAAATGAAAAACTAACATTGATTATTCATATGCAATTCTAACGAGTACTTCTGTGTAAATTTCGTCTCGATCCATTCGCGGTGTTTTCGTGGTGTAATTTCGAATAATACAGGGCTCTCATGACCTTAATATTGGCGGCCTTAAAAATTCTAATAAGGATTTTGTAAAAGTCTTCGGGTAAAGATGTGAAGTCTATTTATGAACATTTCACACTTGTGAATAAATAAATAAATAACCGTACGTCAGGATAAGACTGAACCCAGAGATTGTAGAGTCAAAGTCGGCACAGAAATATGTTATAACTATTTGTATCTTTATACGAAATCCTGTATAATTTTTACTTTCCCATTCTACATTGTGTATAAGTAAAGAATTGTAATTGGTCGAGAAAAAAGTTTCGAGATCTCTTCAGATCTTAACGAATTCGTTCGAGGGGAATCTATTTTCAGTTTTTTGTAATGATGTCCAATGTCGTATGTGCGTTTGTATGTTTGTTAAGAATTGAGTTCCTCCGATAACACACGAACAAATAAATGAATTGAAATTAAAATTGAGAATTGTCTTTGCCTATTTCTGAATAGCTCAATCCGACTTCATTTACCTATGTTCGGTTTCTTAAAATAAAAAATGTTGAAAAATGAATATAAATACATCATAAATTTAATAGACGATTTCAGACAGAAAAAAAATTTAAGAGAACCACAAAATTCACACGAGCAGAAATGCAGGTACCAACATGAGAACCCTGATTGACTCGTGCTTTGAATTCCTTCTTAATCTGTTTCAGCAGCGGCGTCTTGAATCTCAAGCGGAGTGAGAGGCGAGAGTGTTTTCTGGAGGAGACTCGGGAAGAAGTCGCGCGGAAGAGATGGAGTTTGCGTCTCAGACGAACACAGGGGGGTGGGGTGGAAGGGGGGAGGCGGAGGGGGAAGAGAAGAGTGTGTCGCTACCAGAGACTGTGTTTGCGCCGACGTCCGCGGGGAGCGCTGGCGATTATTAAAAAAGTTTCCGAGCGTTTCCCTCGCGGCTGAAGGCGTGAGATAAGCGACCGAGGAGTTGCCCAATCGACGACTCCGAGGGAAGCGTCGCCCACCTCCTTCACTTCCACTCTTCCTTTCTTCCCCAACCTCACTCCCTCACTTCCGCCTTCGACTGGTTGTAGCCCAGATAATGCGGAACAGATAAGAGCTAAAAATATTCAGAGAATTACAGTGTATCAATATGTTACCCCGAGAAAATACTATGATTGTGAGAACCGTACGTTTGTGTGTAAGATCCAGGTTCAATGGATATCCCTATTATAAAGTTAAGCTTTTAGCGGGACAGGACGTCACATCTAAAGGTCGAGAAATCACATCCAAAAGTTGGTATGTCATATCCAAAGGTTTTCCAAAATCCTTTCCTTCCTCTGAATTTGGACCGCTCACCCAAACCTGTCTCAGTGTAGTAAACGTTTTTTAAAAAAATTAACTTCCAGAACGTTGTTTAACGAAAAGGGTGGAGTAGCGCACTCGCCTTTTTACCTGTGACGCTGGTTCAAACCCTACCTGATCCGATTAGAATTCGCTGCGGTGGGCGAAGCGGTGTTCGTGGCAGGTTTTCTCAGTGTACTCTCGTTTCCTCTGTCTATTATTCCACCACAACATTCACTCATCGTCATTCATCCTCATGTCATTCACTCATTTATCACCCACCTCGGGAAGGTACGTCAGGAAGGGCATCCGGCATTCTTGTAAGTCCCCCGCTGCATCAAAAGAGGCAGCACACTATCCTCCATCTCTGATCCCTACTAGACAAGGGAGTTAAGGAAATACACGCACTGTGTAGCGAAAACAGCTTACCTCGTTACTCGCAATATTGGTCAACAACATTCATGTGTTGAACAATTTCAGCTTGAAATCAATAGTTACAATCAATTGAAATTTTTCTTACAAATTGCAGAATTTATTCAATTATCGAAACGATATTGGGCTGCAATTTATACGCCTAGTGTTTAGGAGTTTTCCTCCAATGTCCTCGAACTTCCTATGCTCTCGAGCTGCATGACTGAGAGACGTGAGGAAGGTGGCAGTTTATGAACTCAAAATAAATCAATTATTTAACAGTAAATTGTTCATAGTTGAAATATAAGATTACCCGGCGATGCCTGGGATCTTTCTTTTGCACTAATCTTCTTTTACTCAGGAAAAAATAAAATCTGTCTATATTGTAAGATCAAAATACATTTCTTGTTGGTTTTTATAAACATCCTAATTTTTCAAGTTCATAATTAATACAAAACTTGACTGAATACACTACACCATCTCGAGGGAGCTGCGCCTCGCCAGTTGAATATTCGCTTCCGAGGTGTAACGCGGCTGCACGAATTCATTAAAATTCTTATAAAATATGAACTATTCGTTGAAATTTTACGAATTAAAGATGGTTTTTACCTTTGTTAAATGCACAAAACAAATAATCCATTAAATTTGATGATGATTAATTTTTTTCTTCTTAAATTACTCTCTTACATCGAAGTATTTTAACATTTCAATTTTTAATGAAGTTTTATCGATAATTTAGGTTAATTTTTGTTGACAGACATGCGCTCTCGCGGACATTTTTGTAGAACTCTTTGAGGCAAACAATATTATCATTCATTGTTGTCACCTATCTTTAACCATTTAGGTAGCATAAGCAAATATAACTCTCTCTTCCCCTCGATTTTATAGATATTTATTGTCAAAAACCATTTCTATTTTTCTTATCGCACATAAAAGTTAGCCTATGCTCATCCTAGACATGTAAGCTATCTTCTTCTTAGTGAGGCTCTACAACTCTATAGGAAGAGTTTTGGCCTTCTCAACAATCCGCATCCACTCTTTCCTGTCTTTAACTTTTCCTCTCCAATTCGTCTTTATTAGCCGCAAGTCACTATAGATGTTTTCTTCCCATTTCCTTTTCGGTCTTCCTTTTGGTCTAACCCCTGACGGTTTCCACTTCCATATTTTTTTAACTGTTCTTTGTTCATTCATTCTGTGGAGATGTCCATACCAGCTTAGTCTTAAGGATGTAATAAAATTTATTATATTTTTATTACATATTAATTTATTTAGCTCTATGTTGATTTTAATCCTCCAAAATTCCGAGGTTTCCTTGGTAGGTCCAAAAATTTTCCTAAGTATTCTCCTCTCAAAAACTAAAAGTTTTTCTCTATTTGCTTTCGTCAACACCCATGCTTCACTACCGTAAGTCACTACAGGCCTTATGATTGACCAGTACAACTTTAATTTTATGCTTTTTGTTATTATTTTACTCCTAAAGAGTGTAGCATTTGCAAAGTATGCCTTATTGCCTAATGTTATTCTTTCTTTTATCTCTTCATCAATCTGGTTCATTCCATTAACTATAGATCCTAAAAATTTGAATGACTTAACTATCACTTTGACAAATTTTATTTCTATCGTTTCAGTGGTCTAGTCGTGATCAAGTAAAAATAATATGATATGGATAATGAAGTCTCTGTCGAGAAAATAATCCTTTGTAATAATCCCTCATTATTGGCTGATACTTAAGCCTGACGAGAGAAAAAGGCATGTTTAAAGAGTTACCATTTAGATAGAAAATATGGCGATTAAGTCTTTCCTAATGATGCGTATATTGGTCTCGCTCTCTTGGTCTTGGTGTGCAAGACCAAGACCGCAATAGCAAGAAAAACACGCAAGAAAAAGACCTTGCCAGCAAGAATTCGAGAAAAAGCAAGACTCGTGCAAAAATCAACTTCTGGTCTTGCCATTCATAAACCTGGCGAAACCACTTTAGTAGAACCAAATGAAAACTAAAATAGACTATTTGACGATTGATTGATTAATTTAGTGTTATATTTTACGGTAATTGTTTCTAACAAATGCATGATTCTTCCAACTTGATACCGATCTGTCAGAACCACACCGAAAATAATAAGCAGAAGCGAATGACGTTTTCTGAACCAAAAATACCAACATTTTTTGTACAATAAATTGATACAGATATCCAAAATTCTTATTCTTATCTTTTCAACAAAAGATTAATGTTGATGTAAAATTAAATTTAAAAAGGATTTTATACTATTTCTTAATCATTATTTAACCTCACAATATGTATCAATTTCGCCAAATTTCTGTAGTATTTTATATACAAAAAAATACTAGTCTCAATCATACGGGGTCTATATCAAGGTCGGCAAGACCGACAAGACCAAAATCGAGATTCGCACTAGACCAAGACTTAAAACCAATGTTAACATAAACCAACAATAAGAGTCCAACATTAACCAACGTTAACCAACCAAACAAATCAACAGACCAAGACCATACCAACAGCTACCTCGTGCACCAGTGCTTCTACAATGTAAAAGAATTTATTGTTTTTAACAAAAGCTAAATTCGTCTTGTACTTTATCACGCCATTGCTGTAGTAGTTTTTAAATAACAATTTCAAAAACTATTTTTTTGCATGATTGTGTTGTGTGTTATGATTCATATTAATTTAGTATAATGTGTACTCAACTTTGGCACAGTTGTGTACATTAATTCTGTAGCCCCATCCTGGCCCGGGGTTTTCTCCGTTTTTCCTTCGGGTAGAGGCGGATTTATTATACAGGTTCTCTAGGCTTTGTCTAGGGGCGTTTTTATTGTAACAATAAATAGTGAATTTAGTGTTATTTCAATTCTTATGATATTTAAACACTATACTTAGAATAATATATTCGATAACAATTTGTATATGTAAAATAATTTTTTGTGTTAAATTACAAACATATTGACATTCTATTAGTATTATAACTCGTAGCTAAATTTTATCTTATCTAGGAATTTTCCTGAAATTTTTCAATCCGCCTCTGCCTTAGGTCCCTTGATCGGAATTGATGGGACGGTCCCTTGCTTGGTTTCGGAGAGTAAATTAGTTTATTGTCCTCCACGTGGTCATATGCAGTTGGTGCTGCTTTATGGACAATTTTTTTACTATTATATTCTTGATCGTAATCTTGCTTTGCGAATCATTAGTCTTTCCCCCCACCCTCGTACAAAGAGGGACGATGTGATTTCGAATCTCGTTTTCAGCTGAATTCAATATCTTCTGATTTCAAGGGAATCCACATTTCTCTTTCTAAAAAAACAAAAACATTCATGAACTAATGAACGTCGAAGAGAAATACTCCTGACACGAATCTAGCCATTTCTTCAATCTTACTTGTTATAACGCCATCACTTCAAACTCATTGACACGTTCGCTAGATAGCAATAGAAGTGAATCAGGTGACAGTGTATTTGTATATGAAAATCAAGTGTACACTAATACAGTTGCTACAGTCACACGCATGCGCTGTCAATTCAAAGACTGTAAAAGGAAATATGAAGACAGCATCTGTGATTTTTCTGTTTATATAACTCAGTTAAAGTGTGCAATAAATTGTGGTACTTGTTCGTTTTTTTTAGTTAATGACTGGCCAACTCCGCGTCCTCAGCTAGTGTGAAACGTACAAAAAATCCACATATATGCAGAAAGACTTCGAATATAAATTTTAATTCAATTATTTTTTTTTCAATGATATGCTTAATTACAAGAAACGCAATGAGAATTGACTAATTGAATTTGTGAAAATAATTATTCTCTTTCCTGTTATTTACGCTCACAATTCACATTGGTAGAAATGTAGCCTCTGGGGAGAGGTGTTAAAACAAATCTCATTATTTTTTTCATAATAATGCTTCTCCTAATTATATACTAAAAATAGATTTATTTATCTGTTGTCATATGCACTGAAGAAATGGAAGAGAATTCACGTAATTTTTTAATCCAATAAATTTATCCTTGTACGGAGTATGTTCGTGTCATCGTTTATGAAAAAAAAACACTTTTTTAATGTGTTAATGAAATATATTTTACTGTATTAGTTAATGTTGGATATTAAAAATTTAATTCAATTGATAATGGGATTGTGATATAAATTACAATAAGACCGTGACAATTTTATATAATTACTGCGTTACGGTGGTGGAAATGCGCGTTCTTTTCTTATTTAACATTTATTAAAATATATATTTCTTAAATATCACTAAATAACTATTTCAGTGAGATTTATTAGAAATAAAATCATTATATTGATCTTTTTAATTTATATAAATAAGCTTTACGTATCAAAGAAACAATTCTAGCGACAGATATCATCACGTCATCTGTTGAAGCAGATTTCCAAGAAAAAATTGTATTTAACAATCCTCATCTCTAATAAATACGTGAACTTTATTCCATCAATTGTAACACATATTTGCAAATAAGTATGAGTATCCTGTTTTATAATATTCCATTCCGTTTCTATAAATTATGTAGTTCTCTTCAACATATTACTTTTTAAGAACGTGGATTACTAGAAAGGTAATTTCTTGGATTTCTTTAATTTCTTTTCTATAATTCCATTGAGACAAGAGTAAAATATTTTTTGTTATATTTTTCGACTCAAAAAGGGTGATATGGTTTAGAATATTATTTGAAATATAATTATAACAGTATATACATTAATTTTGTATCGCCCAATGGTGACAAATCCATTTTCCACGCTTTCATTAATATACCGAGGAAGACCTGGAGTGACCAAAAATTTTGACGAAGGGGATGTTCAAAATGATTAACTTCATGTCATTAATTCAAATACTTTTTCGAGTAGTCTTCAATTAGAACAGAATTAGAAGGAAATATTTTTCATCGGTGAAAACCAGGTGCTCCTTGGAGAAATACATAGAGATAAAGATGAGAAAATTTCAGACACTTGCTAAACGGAGCTTCTAGAAACAGATAGTTTATCATTATTCATCGGGTTTGTTAATTAGGCCGCAGAACAATAGACGAAACGTATGAAACCCTGTACAAAACCAGGGACGCCAACATCGAGGAAAAATAATACTTCACCTCGAAAATAAATTTGAAACTGCAAAAAAGGAATCCAACGCCATCTTATATTTCATATTTGCCGTGTAATTTTATGGTAATAAACCTGGTTGAAGTAGTAGCATAAACAGGAAAATTGTTCCATAAAACGGCATCAAAATATAACTAACCTGGAATAATTGTGATAACCCCACCCGAATAACTCGCAATATTCACGAGGAACCCACACGAAGAAGATTTATTACTCTCAGTCTCACCTGAACACCATTGGAAAGGAGCAAAGGAAAGAACAAGTATACTGCTTTTAATGGTAATAATAAACTTTATTGTTAAAATAGCAGTTACAAACTGCGTATGACCACGTGGAGGACAATAAACTAATTTACTCTTGGGAAACAAGCAAGGGACCACCCCATCAATTTCGATCAAGGGTCGTAAGGCAGAGGTGGATTTAACATTTCAAAATACTCCTAACGATAAAAATAGTTCGGCACGTTTTATAGTATTAACACAATACCAACAAATTTGTATTTAATAAAACATAGAAAGGTCAATTCACAAGTACGTATTATTATCAAGCTATAAATCATTCGGAAAGTATTGTTGATAATTCAAAACTATTAGATAACACTAAATTCGCAAATAATTATTTCAATTGATGCCGTCTCTAGGCAAGTACGTATCGAGTATTCATTAAAAAATCCGCCTGTACCCGAAGGATCACCGGAGAAAAAGAAAATATTTGGTTGGAGAAAGGAAATATTTGATTAAATAATGATAAGAAAAAGCACCAAATTCTTATTGGGATGAATAGTTTACCACCTGATTCCCGTTAGCACTTCGTAAAAATATTTTTCTTTCTTATGGGTAATAAAATGCTCGTTAACGATGAGAAGTGTATTTAACATCGTATTTTGAGAGGTGGTTTTACGATCATTTTCAGGTCTTGAGGAAGAAAAGATTTCTACGTCAAATCAAGATTGAGGTTTACACAGCCGCAGTAGTTAGGCCTACCTGTTTTTCTTTTGTGTGAAAAAAGTTTTTCACATTCGTGATGAATTCAGAAGGATATAACTACTAAACACAAACCTCAATATAATTTCCACAAAATATGCGAAGAAAAACTCATTATAATCCTTACGTATATCTTTGGATCGTAATATTTAACGACATAAAATGATGGAAAGATGAGATGCTTAGGATGGAAATGGAGAGAGATATTTAGAACTTGTGCAAGAAAGTGAGTTTGAAGGATGGCATCAAGAATGTATTTTAGTAAAAAAAAGATAATGAACAACAAGGTTAAACATTTCTTTACACTGTAGGATTCTTAGTAAACTAAGACTGCGGCTGAAGGCTGAGCAAACCTCATTCATACAAACCCAGAGGGTTAAGAACGAGGTGTACCTGACCCACAACTCCATCATTAGTCGGCTGAATTGACCAAGCGATTTCTTAATTAAAGATGTTATAATATTTGTATGTATTATTTTGTTCAGTGTAAGATTACTCGAAAAAAGGGCCCAAACAATTCCTGGTGTACTTCGAACTAAGAAGACTCCATACAATATTTATTTGTTTCACCTGAATAAGGTCCCAACCAACCAAGGATTGAAAGATTAAAATTCGCTAATACACCATTAAAATAAATATCTTGAATAGGTCATATAATATATTAAATTATTCTTAATTTAAAATGGGACGTAAATAGTGGAATTGAAACGAAGAATACCTCGGTTTATTTTGTTTTGCAAATAGAAACCATTTTTTTCTAATTTTCTTTAGAATTTTCCCCCTGAACCTTAATCATTACGCTACTATCAGGGTTGCAATTTCTTGATTTTATTTATTTGTTTCTTTTTGATTCGGTTTTGGTTCTTCAAATTCATTTACTTTATTTCTCCTCCTTTTAAGTCATCTTGTTCATCATGATCTTCAACTTTCTCCTTGATTTATATTGCGTATTCTTCTCCGCCCAAACTTACTTACACCCATACAGTTGTCGTATGTCTTCCATCTGCTCATACACCCTTGGCCTTGCTAGTAACACCCCTGCTGGTAACGCCCCTGCTGATAGAAACCAAATGTGAGTTTCACTACATGACTAGTGTAGATAGCGAGTTGCAGACACCTCGAAATATCTAATCCTGTGTAGTACTGTCGTGAGTGCGCAGACTGTGTTATATTTGATTGCCCAAACTTATCGTCTAAGAGCTCACGACAAAAATTGTCAATTGTTAAAAAAATTGTCTTTTTTACAACTTTGCTGGGTAGGTTAAAGTTAAAAAAATGTTTAGGGCCGTCTGCAAAGAAGTTTTATTTGCCGTATCGGATTAACGTACTGTGAGGTGCCCTGTTGGGCAGAGTGTTTATCCCAGTATTATAGAAATTACTTGACGTGGTTTGCTAGTTCAAATTTGTAAAAAACTTCATTCTTCAAGCGATGCAACTGGTAAATAACACTTCTTTTTCAACCGACTCAGCAGAGTGTTTTTAGTTAGTATGAGCATGAGAAAAACCTAACCATTTAAGAATCATTCAAAAATGTTATTTATTCTACTTACATTAAAAATTCTAATCATAACAGTTGTACAGAATTTAATGAAAAAATTGCACGTATATCTTGGTGTGGGGTAAGAGGGTTCAAAGGATCAAAAATTATGAATGTGGATGCGATGGGAGTTGAACAATGGAAATCCCAAGAAAATAATTTAATGACCTGAAAGTGAAAGTAGCAAAGAAAATAATGAAATCAATGAGAGAACTACATGTCAGTTTTGTATTGAGGCGCTGCGGTGAGGTGGAGCGCCGGTATGATAAGGTGAGTCCGAATGCCGCGTGAATTTAGCCGTGATGTGGATCGAACAGTTGGAGTGATGTTGAGGTGATGATTTTTGTTGAGGTCGAAGGATTGGCTCTACGTTGAACGAATGGATTACGGTCGAAATCATCAGATGGGCTTCAGGTGAGCGCGATGAGAATACTTGACCGTAAAATCGGTTCGTGGGCAGTAAAACGTGACATTGTGTCTCGTCGTGGACAATTCGAAGACGTAGTCGGAGAAGTTGGCGCCAGGTGAGAAGTGAAAGATATATTGACTGTTTGCGTGAGTTCTGTCAAGTGAGGGCGGCCGCTTGTCGGAGGTGTGCTTGTAGCAGCGCGCGATCGATCGATCGACAGCGTGACGTCACAGGTCAGCCGTGTATGATAGAATACAGTTCCTTGAATTCCAGGATAATTTAACAGAGTCGTTTATTAATGAAGTCATAGTGTGTCATTTCATTCACTCTTTTTTTAACTCAAAGGCGTGAATTTGGAATGAACCTGTGAGGTTTGAAGAAATAGTTCATAGAAGTTCAACAATCGAGAGATGTCACTCAATTGACACAAAGAGCATCGAGTCCATAGATTGTTCACTGCTTTATGTTGCGATCTAACCAAGTCGCAACAACAGTAATTCATGGATAAGTGTGAATTAATTACGAAACTGTAATATCACCGTTTCAATTGTAACAATGTGTTTGAAGATTGTATCTGGTTTGGCTTGTGTTTTGCGACAGTTTTCGTCAAATAACTATTTTAATTTGACTGGAAAGGAAAAGCAAATTTCGTACAGTTCTTTTGTAAATTAAATGTTTAACACATGTGATAGTTTTTTGTATCATTTCTATAATATATTACACGGGAATTTATTTCGAAACCGTGTCACCAGAAGTTTTACCCATTAGACTTTTTCATTGTGGTTTTATTCAAATATTAACTCCAGATGGTTCAACTTTTATTGGACGAGTTGTTAGATAATAGTTAATTCTTTCACTTTCGTCATTTCTTTTGTAAATATTAAATCCACCACTGCCCTTCAACCCTTGATCGGAATTGGTGGGATGGCCCCTTGCTTGTTTCCGGAGAGTAACTTGGTTATTTATCCCCCACGTGGTCATATGCAGTTCGCAACTGCTTTTTTGCCAATATTGTTTATTTATTTTTATAAAATCAAGACATTAAGGATCAGTCTCCAGGTCCCTCATACCACTATAACATGGTAAATATGCGAGTGATTTGACTAATAGGCAAGCAAGGCCCATGCTGGGTGAAAGGGTTGAGGGGGAGAATAAGATCGCAACCGAAGATTTTCTCTCGGATCTATTTCCCTCGCTGACGACCACCAGAGCGCTCTTCCGGCAAGTGTCGGAGACTTCGACGACGGGGGAACGAAGGTTCGTCACAGAAACAAAACAACGGCGGCGCCAACACCCGCGTTGCGAGACGGCGCTAAATTACACAATTTCTCTGGTGACGCTTCATATTTCAGGAGGAGGAGGGGACGTGGAGCAGTAGCCGTGGCGAGAAAATAAAACGAAAGCAACGAGAAAATGAAAGTCGACCTCTGTAAAAAACGAAAGAACAGAGAAATGAAAGAGAGAGAAAAAATCCACCGGCTGGGCTACAAATTGAAATACCAGAGCTGCTACCGAAGGATAAGTGGAGGAGTAGAAGAACGAGGAAATCCCGGAAGAAGAAGAAAAGATGAGGAATGGAAGAACTTCTTAAGAACAAAAGAAACCATGCGCCATTACAACTGATAATTCAAGAGCTAACAATCAAGGGATAAAAGTCAATTTTTAAAAAAAATTAAGTGATCTTAAATGAAATATTTGCTTTGACGTATTCATCACTATTTATTGTCACTACTCACAATAAAAATAATCAAAGCAAAATTTTCATTTGAATACATCCTCTGTTGACG
Organism: Laupala kohalensis; assembly: GCA_002313205.1. NCBI lineage: Eukaryota > Metazoa > Arthropoda > Insecta > Orthoptera > Trigonidiidae > Laupala > Laupala kohalensis. The sequence goes on along the minus strand of NNCF01127114.1, from coordinate 126,278 downwards.
TCTTAGCACATGGCAAATTAAGTGATCTAGTGAAAATGACGCAAAAATAGAATGAGAAACAACATAAGACCATTTCTTTCTGTCATATGTTGCGTTTTTTTCAGATGAAACCCAAAGTACACGAATTATCCCTTCTGGTGGCTGAGGTGGTAGCGTGCTTGCTCATCACCAAGTCATCCTGGGCGAGAAAAAAAAATTGTAACTTTTCACATTAATGTTCCAGTTCATATGGCTGTGACTATTGAAACGCGAACCCTCCTTCCTCTATCCACCACCTCCTATATCAATATTTCTAACTATTACTAACTACTCCTACTTCGTGGGCCAAGTTGTTGGTAAACCCACCCACCTACTAACAATAGCCCTACTACCCACACTTCCTTCCTCCTATCACCCCATGTAGATAAACTTCAATAGCACGATACATTTCCCATTTACAAACACTATTAAAAAATAAAAGAAGGTATAGAAATGAAAGTTTTTATCCAAAGCAAAATGAAATCAGTCAGTTGTGCCCTATGAATTTCGTGATAAAATGAAATAATGTGTGATTCTTAACATGGTATGGAAAATTGAGTATTGCGTTGATTTTCAATTATGATTTGAAATCTGTATTCTTCACTCTGTAACTATCTTGTCAGTTTGACGTCACTACGACGAGTTTAATAAAAATACGACAGTGAAAGAGGATGTAGTGGTTGCGAACACATCACACATAACGTGCATTTGTGAACTTGGATAATCAGAAATATGTCTGAAGCAAAATTCTAAAAAATAAATATTTTGTTTCATGGTTACATAAATAATGGAACGTTTCCTAATACCAATTTTCGTTCTTTTTCTCTTAGATCCGTTTGTTTTCCAAAATTGTTAATATAGCAACTATGTAAATATATAATATGCGATAAATTTTCGTAAGCTTTTGTTAAAGCATTACGACAAAATGTGAGAGAATGCTCGAATTTATGAGAAATAGGAACGATTATTTTTGAACAAAAGATTAATTTTACATGAAATTCGTCAAAATACTGACTAGTTACATTTGCATCTTCAACAAAATTTTGACTAGGTTAAGCCTTCAAATAAGATATTGCGCAAATGAACCAAATTTTCCATAGAAATTGTGAAAATGTATATCGTTCAGTTTCATGAGCTTGTAGAACTAAGTATTTTAAAATTATCTCGGAAAAATATTTAGACGACGTTGATGCGCTTATCGATGTTCATCTGTTCTACTTGTGACGTCACATTGCTCTACGTGTTTGTGAGTAATTCTTATCACNCAGGTAGGGAAAATGCAGTTACGCACTAGGGAGAGCCAACATGACTCTCCCCGCGTGTGGGACTCGCCGAATGACTCAGCCATACCCACTAAAAACCCTCCTGAATTACAACTCAAAACTCAAATCCACACATATCTCACTGAAACATTACTAAAACATTATAAAAAAAAGAAGAGGAAAGAAGAAAATGAAAGATACCCTAGCCCTAATAGCGTCGGGATCGAAAAGAACAAGAGGTGACCAAGGAAGGTCAGGAAAGAGAAAGGAAGGAGCATGGTAGATCCGTTTGTTTTCCAAAATTGTTAATATAGCAACTATGTAAATATATAATATGCGATAAATTTTCGTAAGCTTTTGTTAAAGCATTACGACAAAATGTGAGAGAATGCTCGAATTTATGAGAAATAGGAACGATTATTTTTGAACAAAAGATTAATTTTACATGAAATTCGTCAAAATACTGACTAGTTACATTTGCATCTTCAACAAAATTTTGACTAGGTTAAGCCTTCAAATAAGATATTGCGCAAATGAACCAAATTTTCCATAGAAATTGTGAAAATGTATATCGTTCAGTTTCATGAGCTTGTAGAACTAAGTATTTTAAAATTATCTCGGAAAAATATTTAGACGACGTTGATGCGCTTATCGATGTTCATCTGTTCTACTTGTGACGTCACATTGCTCTACGTGTTTGTGAGTAATTCTTATCACTCCATTGTTTCTAGCTGGCCGCGACTGTCGTCGAGCGTCAGCAAGTGCTTCGCCGTTAGTGTGTTTAAAGTGTTGTGCGTCGTGTGATTTGTGTCAATGTACATCTTGTGTTGCGCTTCTTGTAGCTGGATTGGTACGTGGCTTATTATTATTATTATTTTTTAATAGTTCCAACGGTTATAATTCACAAATTTATTTGCCACTTTGGTCGAAATACGATTTCGTTTACTAGACTTGAAGAGCTACAATAGAAAATTGGTGAAATATTAAATGCACGTAAATGCATTGACTGTATTGCGAAAAAAATTGACTCATACTTCGTTTAGCATTATTCAAGATATAATAATAATAATAAATTTATTGTCAAAACAAGCAATTACAAACTCCGTATCACCACTTGGAGGACAATAAACTAATTTACTCTCTGGGAGCAAGCATTCCATCAATTCCGATCAAGGTCCCTAAGGCAGAGGATGATTTAATATTTCAGCATACTTCGATGATAAGAATAAAAATAGTTCGGTACGTATTACTATATAAACAGAAAACCGACAAATTTATATTTAATAAAACAAAAACAAAAATTACACGTTCGTATTATTATAAACTGTACATTATTCGGAAAATATTGTTCACAAATCGTTACTATTTTAAATAATTCTAAATTCGAGATTTATTATTTCAATAGACAAGAACCTAGAGACTCTGTGTGAAAAAATCCCGCCTCAACTCGATGTTCTTAATAAATATTAAATCTTTCATTTTAATAATCTTTATTAATTAAATTAATTAAATCTTTCATTGTATTGTGGGTAACTGTCTTGAAGTTACGTTACTATTCTTGAGTGGTAGAGATATTTAGAAAAACATATGTTAACTGTAAGAGCATAATTTTACTCGGAACATTTTAACTTAATTTAGATTTATTCGTGTGTTTTAGATGTAACCTATTGATGGGAGTACTGAGGTGTTTTTTTTTGTTTGGAATATTTGGCGAATGATACCTGTGAACACTTAGTGAAATTGGTATAAGCAGATCATGAATTATACTCTTGTGCGTTAAGGGATTATGTGGTTCGAGGATAAATGCTCGACACTTCAGGTTTTATAACCGAATAATGATGTTTTAGAGTACTTATTTGCGCCGGCTTTAATTTTTACATTATATTCAATCCATCAAACCAGAAAAGAAGTTTTCTATGCAATTTATGTGGAAATAAATCAATAAAGCGAAAACAATTATAAATGGTTGTGTAGAAATCTCCTAAATTGCGGTGAACCTCACCGCCAGGTAACGGATTAATTATGTTATGTTGAATGTAAATGGGAGACGGGAACGAGATTCGAACACGGGACTTTGAGCTTAACGCGCTCATGCGCCAACTGCGCCATTCCGTTCGCCTCCCAGGTTCGTCTTCCATTTTCATTCAACTTGCGAGACCCAAAGACCTCTGAGGTGACCTCGTAGAGACTACTATTGAAATGAGGCAACTCCTTTAGGAAGTACTTTGTTTTGGGTCGTATTTTCCATTTCTGGTTCACAAATACACAGAAATCTCCTATGAACAAACACACAAATCTCCTGCGCAGTTGGCAAGCGCATGAGCATGCTAGGCTCAAGGTCCCGAGTTCGAATCTCGGTCCCGTCTCCCATTCGCATTTAACATAACATAATTAAATTGTCGTGTACTTGACGTAACATATTTTCCCAGAACTTGTACACTTTATGGAATGTATTCTCACTTACAATGATCCCAACGTTTTTAAGTAATGTAGATTTATAGTTTCTGTGGTTAACGCACAATTTTGCATATACTGTGTAATTCTCAAAGCAATTCTACTATACTCAACCAACAGATTTTTTTGATTGAATTTCTGTTCATTATTTTCACAATCGGTATATTTAATAATAATAATAATAATTTATTAGTCTGCTAGTGAGCAATGCTCGGTGGCAGATAGAAAAGAATACATACATAATACAATAATACGAGGTTAAAAAACATATCATCAATATCTATAAAAATTTCTATAAAATACACACAAACGGAATAGATTGCTTAGAAAATTATTACACATTATTACAACGAGAAAGAAATTAGATTTAAGAAACTAAATTATCTATATGAGGCTCATATGTGCGTATATTCACATACATACACAAACACCTTTTCGCTTACATACAGTTATAGGAACACACTCATACCTACAAACACGCTCAATATACACACATATGTCATTACTCTTCCTATACCCTTCGCGTAAAAGTAATTTCTATAATATAAATAAAAGAAGTTAATAACTATAAAAAAACCAAAACAGGGTTGCTGACACCTGTTGACACAATTATGTACACTTCACTACACATCACTACATTTCACTACTTCTATTAACTCTGAGCATTTTCTATACCCTTAAACTCCAATCAACTCACTACATTTCACTGTATTTCACATATGATCATATTTCGACGACGTTTGAAACAACTTTAATTATCTTTATTATTATCCTGCACCAGTGCTTCTACAATGTAAAAGAATTTATTGATTTTAACAAAAGTTAAATTCGTCTTGTACTTTATCACGCCATTGCTGTAGCACTTTTTAAATAACTTATAACAATTTCAAAAACTATTTTCTTGCATGATTGTGTTGCCGTATGGCTCATATTAATTTAGTTTTATGTGTACTCAACTTTGGCACGGTTGTGTACATAAATTCTGTAGCCCCATCCTGGCCCGGGTTTTTCTCCGTTTTTCCTTCGGGTAGAGGCGGATTTCTTATACAGGTTCTCTAGGCTTTGTCTAGGGGCGTGTTTATTGTAACAATAAATCGTGAATTTAGTGTTTTTTCAACTCTTATGATTTTTAAACACTATACTCAGAATAATCTATAGTTCGATAATAACTTGTACATGTAAATTTACAAACATATTTGCGTTAAATTACAAACATATTGACATTATATATGTATTATAACTCGCAGCTAACTTTTTATCTTATCTAGGAACTTTTGCTGAAATTTTTGAATCCGCCTCTGCCTTAGGGCCCTTGATCGGAATTGATGGGATGGTCCCTTGCTTGCTTCCGGAGAGTAAATTAGTTTATTGTCCTCCACGTGGTCATACGCAGTTTGTACTGTTTTTTGACAATAAATTTATTATTTATTTATTTTTCTGAAATATTTCTCATTAATTTTATAGAAATATTCTCTACGATTCACATGTATGAAATATACACGCGAAATCTTGTTTTATACTAGGGATTTATTTTCCACATGGTGAAGTTCTCATCATCGGTCTATTATTTGGAATTGCGTTCGATTTACGTCTGTTGCAGAAACGCAAATTCACATGTATAATTATAGTTTCCGTTATAAGAAATCGCTTTTACTATTCAAATGTTTCCGCGTATTAGGCAATGCTTTACTGCTTGAAAGTGTAAATTTATTTAGTGGGGGGAGTGAAGAGAGAAGAAGAGAAAGAATATATATCCCCGTTCCACAATTAAATATACTAAAAGATTGTGAAGTTTCAAGAAGTGAACAGGACTGGTTTATTTCCGTAATATGACAAAGGTCAGTAGTAATAGTTACAGTATGCTCAATGACAGCAGGGGGCACGCGAATTGCAAAAGTCCGTGATCTTTCTTGAAGAGAACTGCTGTTTGTTAGAAGTGTTAACTCACGAGTTCGGCGTCGGTAGCGAAGTCTTGATCCCTATGAGCTGAGAGCGGAGACGTGATATCACACTGACGCTGGTTGAGTGCACACTGATACTAGCTGAGTCTGGTAGAGCACTGACATGAGCTGAGTCTGGTAGCGCACTGACATGAGCTGAGAGCGGTAGCGCACTGACATGAGCTGAGAGCGGTAGCGCACTGACATGAGCTGAGAGCGGTAGCGCACTGACATGTATCGAGTTTGGTAGCGTGCTGACACGAGGTGAGTCAGGTAGCGTGCTGGCATGTATTGAGAATCAACAGCGTATCACTCTTGATGACGGTATCGTTTGTTCATAACATACTCGATACGCCGGATTTTGACACGTTCTCTGAATTAATGGAGCTTATATGTAATAGTGACTGCGGCTCCTACAAAAGCATACAAAAGAGTTATTCGTCTAGGATAGTGACAAATTGGGTCAACATTCGAAGTGGATTGTGAATTTCTTCTTCACTCATTTATTTTCAGAAATTGTCGTTCGTGTTGAGTCGCCAGTATTTTCCCCAAGTATGTTACCCTATTTTTATTCGCACGAAAGGATGTACAACTACTTTATCAAACTGACAATGCAACACACTTGCTCGTATTGCATCCCGTAATTCCTCACTACTAAGCACATTAATATACTTTCAAACAACAATATTATTTTTCAAACACAAGTTTCAACCGTGTATTTAATTTTAAGAAGGGCTACTGAATAAATAATATGGGGTTTACAAAACTAAATTGAAGAAAATAACTTGTAGAACAAATTGTAACAGACTGGGAACAATTACGAATAAAATGATGCAATTATTATTAATTTTTTTTCCAATTTCGTGGTGCGTGTTTTATTACTAAGAATATTTTAGGACATCTTGTTTTTGTTGTTCATTTTCTTAAAACAAGTGTGGAGTTTTTATACAACCTGTATCAGTAAGCAAGCAATAATTCTACGAATCTATCTGTAATTTGTCATGATTTTGGTTCTCACGAATTTGATTATTTGACTGAATGCTCTTTCATCAAAACGTTTGTAATCTTCCATGGTCTCATTTTTTAGAATAATCTTTTTTATTGACGTGACGAGAAATACGTATAGTATGTATTCAAAAGAATTGGTAACTTATGATGCGGGAATGAAAAGTCCTATTTGAGGCAAAATGAAAAATAAATGATTCCTAACTTCTATTTTCTGTCTATGTCTACTACCAGTACTCTCTACATACAAGGAGACCAACTGAAGAAACCTTAAAATATATTTTTGCGTTCTATAACGGAAAATTACCAACTAATGGTATAGACGTTTGACAATGCAACGTCATTATATCACTGAAATATTTGTGAAAGTTGTTTTCAACAGAGAGAAGTCCTGTCACCTAGATTTTCTTTATTTAATTCCTCGTCAAAAGTTTCTTCCCGTTCTTGTCTTTGTCTGCTAGATACATGTACTTTGTACTGCGAGAAGATCTATGTAGAAATTCACCTATTTTCCTCGCGGCGAAAGAATAGTAATGAGATGTAACCAATGGAATGAAAGCGTGGCGTTCTCATATGTCTGCTGCGGGGAGTGGCCTAGTTTAGTTCCACCCATTTCTGATGGCATGCCACAACACTCCGACAAAGCTTATTAAACCCGGTGGAAGAGCTAATTTTAAGAATCTTTTCCGCAGCCAAAGGTTAGAGGTCAAGCCCTCTCTACAAAATAAAACGACCTTATTTCAGACTGATTTATTAACTATTCAAGAAACTAAAAAAAAACGTTTCGATCTCCTCCGTGGGCCATCAGGCAAGTGAAATAATGATTGTGAATTATGGTACATTTATTCTGTAATTATAATTCTACATAAGTAGTTACAATATGCAAGCATTCGAATGCAAACCTACTAAGATACCGCTGACACAAGTAAAATGCTATGTTTTTGCAGCGAGAGGAGAATCTGTAATGTCGCAATGCTAGCTTTGGCTCCACGACTTTCCTGAGGTTTTTAGACCCCTCACTTATTACTATTCTCTCACCGTGAGTACTGTAGTATATTCGCGAGCGCATAGTGAATGCATTTCCTCTGCTAGCGAACGAACCAAACTCTCGCCGCGTGTTTGGACGCGCGTGTGCGCACGCAAATAAGCGTCATTTGTGCGCCGGCGCGTGAACGCCGGCCGATTTTCCGCGCGGCCGCCCGACCCGAACGGCGCGCTGTCATTGAGAGCGCAAAAGTATTTACTTGTGCGGCACCGCCACGATGACGCCCTGTGTCATTAGGACAGCGGGGTGGCTGATGGGTAATTAAATAAAGGTTTGGTGTTTTCGGGCTTCCTTCCTGGCCCCGTTATGACTGTGATGACACGGTTGGATGAATGAGGAAGTTCTTTTCTTGCTCGCTTCAAATGCAATTAACATTTCCTTTATTTGTTTGTATTGATTTGTTTTACTCTCCTTGTGGTAGTACGAGTGCGCCAGGCGCTAGTGAAACACACAACTATTTATGAAACTGTCTATAATGTTATTATGATTACATTACAAATAGTCATTATAAAAGTAATTCATGAATTGTGGTGTATTAAAGGACATTGGTGCTCGAAGCCGCATGCCGTCATCCATGGTGACTGGTATTGGATCTTCTGATTGGCTGGCTGTTCCTTCTCATATTCAATACTTCGCTTTACTGCATCATGATTAAAATTGTAAACGTATCTTTTTGTTTATTTCAACTCTCTTTGTCTTTCCATCGTTTTTTGGTTGTTGCTTTTGAATCTTCGACCCCCATTCGTATTTACAGACGCTATACACACTGTACCGATACATAAGTGTAACCTTTTTAATTTCGATGTACCAGACACGCAGTTGAATTAACTTTTATTGGTATATATTTCACTAGTAGTCGAATGTGATGAAAAATGACGATACCGGTATTTGAAATGTTTTATGAAAATTATTTCCCACAAATTAAACCTTAAATAGAGACGATATATGATAATAACTCTAAAAATACGAGGTATAATACTAATTCTGAATACACAAGATAAATAACAATGATAGTAATAGTAATTAAAATGCTAAGTAAATTGCTAAGCTAAGGAAAATGGAATTAATCTAACATCCTCTACGATAGTATAAAGGTTTACTTTTAATTAACGAGACAATTTTATTTACGTGTGTAATATGGCAGGTACTACTTTCCCACATCTGCAAGTTTCATATTTAGCATTCAACATTGTAAACAGGACATTAGAACAGTTACTATATTCACAGCTGTTATGTATCTCTCCGGAGCATTACGTAACACGTGCAATTCCCTTAAAATGTTGTTGAAAATTGAATCTAAACCAGCATGATCAGACGCGTCGGAGCCGTTATTTGTTAGGACTTAAGTGGTCAAGTAACATCCTTTCCAAACGAATGAGTCAAGTAGCGTCTTCTCTCGAGGTAATTCTTAAATGCTGTTATCTCGGAAAGTAAAAGGTGGAAGATGAAGTAATTGGAAATTGCCCACACATTTTTTAATGCTATAAAGTATGATTTATTGTGTCGGGTTTCGCAGAAAAGGAACTAAAAGTGTCTGGGACTTTAATATATTAATACTCATCACGATAAGAAAAAGAGAATAATTTGTGGTACACTATTTTACAATTTATGTAGTGAAGTACGAACGCGTGGACTTCAAATCCGGACTAGAATGCCTCACCTTTCCATCGAGCGTTGAATACGTGTTGTCGCGTGCGTGCGTGCGTGAATGTGTGTCGACGGACGGTGCCACCAGAGGCGCTCAGCGCAAAGCCTCGTGGCCGCTTTATGGNTAGATGTGTATAAGAGACAGACAACCGACCTTCTCTCCCCCCCCCCCGCTCTCTCCAATTCCCTTGGTCAAGCTCTGAAGCGATTATGAAGGATAAAAGGGGAAGGGTCACGAGGAGAGGACATTGAAATGTGGGATTCGTGACAAATAAACCGCTCTTGTGTGTCGCACTCGACTTTCATCATTTACAGATAATCACGTTTCATCACTTTCTCTCTCGGAAGCTTTACCCAGATATTTTAGTAATTCTCCGTCAGGGTCATTGAACTCGAAAATAAACATAAAATTATACGTATTTGTTTAATTCTCTCGCGCTTTATTTAGAGTAATAATAATAATAAGTTTGTTGTCAAAAAATTAATTGCAACCCACGTGGAGGACAATAAACTAATTTACTCTCCGGAAGCAAACGAGGGTCCTTGTCATCAATTCCGACCAAGGGCTCTAAGGCAAAGGTGCATTTAACATTTCCGCACACTCCTAAGATAAGAATAAAATTAGTTCGGTACGTGTTATAATATTAACAGAACGCCAACAAGTTTTCATTGTTTATCTAATACAGTATTATCAATGTTTTAAATGAAAAAAACAAATCTGCTTCTTCTATCAATAATAGAGGTAGAGAACCATTGGCACCTCTAGAACGAAAGGGGGGGGGAAGATAACAGGGGAGAAATCTGGGAACATGAAATAGTCATTTCTGATTGAAAATTATGGTTTTAAGACATAAATTTTATAAATATTATATTTCAATAAAATACTAACTCATCAATAATAATTAACAATTTATTAAATAGTGGTCAAATGTATTAGCCGTTTAAAATGGCAAATTCATATTAAACGATAAGATTTCGTAACCAAATCAGAATTTCATAAAGATGCAAATCAAATAATTCACGAAAATGTATGCAGACATAATGAACAAAAAGAAACATATACAAATATTTGTTCTAAAATAAAACCGCAATCAAGATTTAGTTTAAGATATATTCTTTAAAACAACTGTATTAAAGAGGTCTACTTTTTAATCTGAATATCAATAAATAAAAGCTCTACTTTTTAATCTGAATATCAATAAATAAAAGCTCTACTAGTGAGATAGCAAACATCTTACGACGAGACCACACAAAGAACAGAAGGAAAAACGACTTCTCAGAATTGAATAGAAATCCGTATGCAGGATGTAAAACAGACAAATTGGGAACATTTCAAGACTTTTCCATTCTATGTGAAGCACGTAAAGGTCTCTTAAAAGGAAGACGTCGTCTACCGCCTCCTCAAAGCGTTAATAACATTGAAGGCTATAGCCGTGAGTTGCGCTGTCGCCGATGCGGTTGCGTAGTTTGGATTATAATTACAAGTACTTTAGAGTTTAGCCTACACGGAACACGCCTTGTGTTACAAGTCGCTTCAACCAATGCATAATACGTAGAAATTGTAATACATATTTACATAGGTTTGCGTATAACATGTAAATTTAGTGTGCGAAAAATCTGGTAACACGTTTACTAAATGCCTTTTATCAATTTCAATTTTATCGGTTGAGAGTTCAGATACAATGGGGGGGGGGATACATCCCACTTAGCTCCCCCCCCCCTTAGATCCACCAGTGACTACCACTGACTAAGTGAAGACAAAAAATCAGTTTTTCAATCTTAATAGTTTTTAGGGTTGATGGAACATTGCTGTTCCTCAGCATGAGGAAGATGAGTATAGCCAGTACCACATCCAGTTAATTCGACCTTCGAGATACAAACGGCACTGATTTTATGGCTAATCCATTATGTATTTTTTTTCACGGACGTTGATTATGCAATAAAATTATAGTTACGTTTCTCGGGAATAATTTTTCTTTTTCAATTTTATGGAATACTCATCTTTTTGTGTGTATGCATGTTTGTTCCAATCCTCTTTCAGAATCAAAAATATTAAAACATTTTGAAAAAAATTCACCTGTTAGTTAAGTATTTTCTTGAACACAAACAATAAAAATAAATAAAAATGATTATTGCGTAAATCTGGATTAAAGCGGAAGCTCTTATCTTATGGTCTCCGTCGCTTTCAACTGATGCCTCTTTGTTGGATGAAATTCCTCTCTGATCTAATCAATTTATCTGTTCGTTTAAATCTATGATATACTCATATTTAAAAACGTACTGAAACAAATCTTCTCAATAATGAGATCATGTTAAATCACATCATTGCAAAATACTTTTGTTCCGTGAATTTCATCAAAATTGTAAATCAATTTCATAAATTTAATCAAATTATTATTATTATTAAAAGTCTTTCGTTAATGTATCGAGAATTCCCGCTCTTTGTATAAGAATAGCTTGTGTGGACGTAAGATTGGAATATATTCTAACTGTTCCACGTGACTTCTTGGTAGAACACCGGTCGCCGATAAGGCAATTGAGTGGATGGAAACTTTCTCCTGATGCCACATGGCTGTTAGTTCTTCTGCCAACGCCACAATTTCGTTAACTCTGTCTCTCTCTCTCTTTCTGCATAGGTTTTTTGCAATTTATTATTCAGAGATACAGTTAATAATAATAATCATCTAAATGTAGGATGTGATGGGTTAAAACAAAAAATCTATAAATATAAAGAAGCATTTAGATTCAATAGCAGGCAAACCAAGAGAAAGGGAAATATTTATTTATTATTGCATGTCTTTTAGCAAGGTTCAGACCACTTGGCCTACTCTTCCACCTCACCTTGACTGGGACGTGGATTTTGGGAAGGAGAAATGTTGGGTTGCCAGGGAACTTACGGTACCAAACAAACATTTGTCTGGAGTAAACCCCTGCAGGAAACCTGGCCTAGTTCGACCTAGGAGGGTTTGAACCCGCGCTCTACCACTCAGCGATATCGCGGTACCGAAGACACTACCACTAGATCTAATATAAGACTAAATACAATAGATCGCTCTCTATGACACAGTCCACATTTTAAGGAAGTGTATCTTGTCCTTTAGAGAGTGCGTAGCAACCTGGGATTATAAATTTTAACCAGCTAGAACACCTTTCTAGCTGTGAAGTGAACACCGCTAATAATAATAATAATAATAATATTGGGGTTCACCAACATCTAGGTCATTAGAACCCTCATAATCGTTTGTTCGTGGTCGAAGGTTACGAAATAATATTGAAGAGGAAAGGAAATTTCTTTCTTTAGAACAGAGGATGTAATTTTCTGTCTCGCCCTTCAGACGAACACCCCCTTCTCTTCCCTCCCCTCCCCTCCCCTCACACACACCATCTGCTCAAGAAATGACGTATGCTCTCGAGCTGTCGACCGGTCGGTCACGTGACTAATCGTCGCCTCTTGACGTGCGCCGTGGCGGAGACAAATGATGGCTCTAATGGACTCGCAGACGTTGGAACGAAGCTGGTTAATTGTTACCCAGGTTTCGACATGCGGCGATCGAGGATCTTGGGAAGGAGTACGAGCGTTGCAGACGCTCTACTCGAATTCATGTTTCTTTGCCTCGAGAAGTTTAACTTAAGAAGAAAAAAATCATGAACGGAAATGCACTGTGTTTATTAGTTTATTGTATTATCAGTCGCAGTAAATTATTTTGTTGTCCTCAACGTGGTCGTAGGCAGTTAATAACAACTCTCTCGACAATAAATTATTTATTTATTTATTGTCAGTCTATTAGGCTTGATGTTGGTGTAGCACTTGTGCACACTGTANGGCAGTTAATAACAACTCTCTCGACAATAAATTATTTCTTTATTTATTGTCAGTCTATTAGGCTTGATGTTGGTGTAGCACTTGTGCACACTGTAGCCAACACTTTTACTTCGCCATCGTCCAGAAGAGTAATGATATTTGCATGACATTCGAATTTTTGAAATCTTAAATCTATCGCCAATATCAGCCATCAATTCAGTGCACTTGCTCTTGTGGCGCTATACTGTTCCTTTTGCATCGAGCGTGTATTACGAATATTACCTTGTGTCTTAGCTTGTTGTGTTATCGAATTGTATTTCTTTACAGCAAATAGTCGCTTTTGTGACTAATATTAATATTTATACGGATATAACTTGAATTTGTAGAAGCTGACTATTCGTGTTAAGCAGCCATTTTGCATAATTTTGGGCGACTTAGAGGCACATGACTTGGAGGCACATAACCCCTTATAAACCTTTGAATAACGTTATCTATTCTTCTTATAACAAAAGTAGTTATTATGACACTTAATTCACTTAATATGACACTTAATTTTGATGTACTTAAAACAGGAAATTATTATTATACCTTTTAAATTGAAATATTGTATTTAAAATTGTCCAGACAGACAAGGAAAATTTCGTCCCGTTATTTTCTATTATAAAAGTATGACACAAATTATATAATTTTTAAATATATTCCATTAGAATATCTGATATTACTAATAACAATAAGAATTATTTATTAATGTTATTAATATGGTATTATTAATTTTATTAATCTAGTATTCTTTATAACAATAACATATTATAAATAACAATAGTAACTATAACTAATAACAATTATTAATGTGGTAACACTTTTACAAAGTATGCCATTTATCAACTTCAATTTTATCTGTTAAGAGTTCAGGTCCAATGGGGGGGGGGGGGCTATAGCCCCCTAACCCCCCCATCCCCCACCTCCCACCCATAGATCCGACAGTGTTTGTTACCAAAGAATACCTCGTCCCCTACAAAGTCTTTAAAGGATCTTACGGTCAAGTTTTCTTCTTTTATCTCGTTAGTGCGTAAATAATGAAAATGTGAAAAGACAAATATCTTCTATAAATCTCAAAAATTATTGTGAAGTGTCCACGCATTCTTTATCGGTTCGGATTCAGCTAGTAAAGAAATATTTGTACTCGTATTACCCATAATTTTTGTATTTATAATAACGGTAAATGAAATCCATGTATTTTATATTTTTATGTTCCCGACTGAAAGCAAAATCCCACTGAGGGTGTTCAGCATTTATGTTCTCCAGAAATGTTCAAATGATTGTTTTGGACGTATTTTCAAATGGAGAAAATTGTGAAACGATCATTACCTTTTCGTGCACTTGGTGCAAACGCGTTATTTTTTATCGGCGACAGATTTTTGTAACTAGTAGATCTGAGAGTTATATTACTTCATATCTTTTTCAACTTCTGCCTCATATTAATTATGTTTTATGTGTCACTGCCATTGAGCGATAATTATTAATTCGCAATTATTATTGCGCTATTATTCCGTGGAAAATTCCATCCATCGTATACATTTTAAATGTTACAGCGCTAATATCTAATAAGAATAACAAACCCTAAACATTATGAACACACGCTGTAATACTATAAATTATAGACAAAAACCTAAAAATACAAAACACACAGTTCAATTATCAATTGCACAAAGTTTATTTAATTGAAGAATTAAATGTCGTGTTGAAATGTTCTCGTACTAGTTCACATAAGAAAAATAACCTATGAATATCATTATGTATGAATTTATAGAATAATTCAGTTGTATGTTAAGTATAAATTAACTTTCAATATTAAATTTTAATAATAGGAAGAGGAATATTGCTGTATTATTAATACAAATCTCCTAATACTTCGAATTACCCTGAAAAATAAATCTACTTAGCTCATACTTACATCATCGTAAAATAGTGAATCTTCCATGAGAAAAGCATGCACGAGAACAAGACAAAGAACCTGTCTTTTCACCTAGACATGTTCGTGACATAACCTGGGTGCAAATCGTCCTCCAGAGCTCCGTCATTTGTTTCCGTAACGTGATCACCGCTCACCGCAAGTGTTTGGGGAGCGGTAATTAAGAAGTTGTTTAGCCACGAGTGTCTAGGTGTTCACGAGCTAAATTGAAAAGGTGTTAGGTTTACCACCGCATTCTTTCTTTCTTTCTTTCTGTTGACGTTTCAACCTATTGGTTATTCCGAGAAAAGTTATTGGAATTTATTTATGTACATCCCTAAATTTTTGGCACGCCTTTCTTCGTTCCATGTTTCTTTTTTATTCGTAGTGAAAACACATGTACCCAATGCCTTACATCCACGTTTGTGTATTGTAAATACATTCATTTTTTGTTTCGGAGATCCCTTTAATTGTACTTGTGTGCACAAGGGATACTACGCTTTAGTATCCTGCCATCCCTGTTTTTAGTTGTTTATATTTCTCACACTCGTAACGAAAATAGTTAACAAAGATTTTACAGCACATAATGTCTTATTTTCCAAAATTATAGTACTGTTAAAGTTTTTCAACGCACGAGAACTGATTACAAATACTTGTTTACCATCACTTAATATTTTATGTATTAAAAGGACTTATGAATGATTTGTTATAAAAAATATTTCTCTTTACCCAAAAAGAGTTATTCCATTTTTTATAATTATTCACTCAACAAAATGAAAAATACACTAAACTTGACGAATCAAGATGATTTATTTCATACTCTTCCTGATGAGAATATTTATATTTATTTTCATATCTTCCGTGACTTTTCTTCCGACCTCTATTTTCTTTCAGCCTCTCAACACCACGAACGTCTTTCACGATCACGAAAGCTCCAAAAACAGGGAATAATTTATTTTCATCTACAGTATTCATTGTTACGAAATCCGTGAAAATGGTACTGAAGCTGCTGAAACGCAAAGAATACTAATAATTTTGAATCGAGAAACATAACTATTTTAAAACAGGTTACGACTGAGTCTAACCTCTCGAATATTTTTTTAAAAAAATGCTACTGGGAGTTAATAGCTGCAATTTATGAAAAACATTTTGTAATTATAAAATATTGTTAGTTTTCATTTTCTACTTGTAGAGAATGTCAAATATACGATTCAACATACATAAAATACGAGGACAATAGTTTATGTTAACTTCAATTAATTTTTTACGTGAAATTCCGTCCCCCTCCCCACATACATGCATTAAAAATCTCACTATGGTTTTTGTTTATAGTTCCAAGCATCTTTAACGAAATAGTCGAGAACGCAAAGTAACAGATCAAATATATTTAACTTCCATTGGTTTACTCGTTCAACGTATCACTGTCTCATCTGGAAACATTTTTGCTATAAAGTAAACAACTCGTGTGACAAAGAGTGAAAAGAACCATTTCTATTGATGTGTTCAACCCCCCCCCCCTCCGCGAACGGGTCCTGGACGCGCGAACGAGTCTTGCGTGGTTGGATTCGGCTCCGCAAATCCTGTTATTGCGCACCGTCGCCTCTACTGTTATCTGCTGCCCCCTCCCCCCCCCACCCTCCACCTCTTCCACTACCCACCGTAAGACCCACAGCTGCCCTTATCCCAACCAACCTTTGTGAGTTGACCTACATCTATAAATCAAAAAAATAAGAGTAAAATGTGTAGTTTATTTGCTTGATGAATTGCGTTTATTTTACAGTTAATGAGAAAATGAACTAATTAAAAACGGGAAATTTCATTTACTTTTTATTTTCTCATATCTGTAGTATATGGACAGTTTTGTAATCGTGAAAAAATTCGAAAGTGAGATTTCGACGGAAATATCCGTTTTGGGTGTCCCTGATTCCGAAAAAGTTGTTTTTGGCATAACGTCCGTCCGTCCGTCTGTGCGCAGCGATTCTGAGTAAATGGATGAATATATTTAATTCATATTTCAAATTTACAGTAGAATTTACTTGTTGTCGATGCACGTGTTCAATTTTTTTACTCTAAAACAAAGGGTACTTCACATGAAGGTCAAAGTACTCTTCCGAATATTTCTCAAAAATGGCTCCAACGATTTTGTGTAAAATTTCTGTACGTAAGGTACAAATAATATACATTACATCCGCATTGGTGGTATTTCGCTTGAAAGTTTTGTACAGACGCAGTAAAATAATTTCTGTCTGCTACACTTACACATTACTTTACTGTTTCAAGAAGCTTGAATAATATTTACCAGCGTAAATTGACCATGCAGTCGTAGAATACATTTTTCGTAAAGAGAAATGAAAGATATGATAGTGATAAAATACACAGGAGGACGGGAAACGCACTGCAGATACGAAAATACAACAATTTCTGTTTCCAACGAAATTACATTTACTTTACATACGATATTTTTTTCACTCTATGCTGCAGACGGAGAAACATATATGAGAAAGTATGTGCTATGGTTTTGCATCACTAGTTTATAAATGTGTCAGAATTTCTTTTTAGAAAATAAAACGTTTACTACGAGGTTAGTTATAAAAAAAGATTGTAAGTAAAAACAAACAGGATGCATCAGGTAACTAATCATCTTCATCGTAACTAATCAGAGTCTTATATAATGGAATAGAAAGAGTTGTGCAAAATGATTTTCTGTGGAGTGCTAAACGCGGAAATGACGACTTCTCTGGGCAGTGTTAATATTTCTAAACGGGTATAATAACTCACGAAATAGAAATATTTTAACATCTCTCATTTTATTTTTAATTTAATCGATAATAAAAACAGTATTCTTTCTGGGAATTAACCGAGAATTGTTAGACTGTGATTGTGCGAAGTAATTATGTATTTTTCTCAGCGATGCAATTGGATAATCACGTTGATGTGATTATCACATAGCAATAATTACTGTATTTGTGATGCCAGGGGATTCGATTCGGCTTCAACTATCCATGAATTAACGAAAGCTTATTTACTCATTCCTGGCGTTTCGAAATAGTTTCCAGAATACCGATTTAAATTAGTGAAATATTTTGAAGTATTTCGTACGCAACTTATTCACGTGTTCGTTTTGAAAAAAAGAAATATCTCCTTAAATTTTTCATTTTAATCAATTTTTTTCTGCAATAAATAATTCTGGGACTACTTTAGGGGAACGTTTTGGTCTGAGACACTAAAAATTCCCCTTAGTATATGTTTAATGTTGAATTTCTGCAAACGACAAAATAATCTTACAATAAAACATTACTGTAAGTGTAAGGGTGTAATGTAATTGCTCGGAAAGAAATATGTGGACGTATGTATTATGGTATTTTATAATTAGTATTTTGCTAACGGGGACCTTCTAACGCCATGAACTATATTACAAATAACTCTAGTGTATCTGTCCTGTCGCTTGGTGGCTTTAACGTGGGACAGTCACTTGTAAACTATCGCCGTTAACTCTACTTATTTATCTCTTTAACATAGTTATGGGATTTGTGTGGATACAGTAGTTTGCAAGAACACTTCGAAACTTAAAATGCTGTGATAAAGGCACGGAAAAATCACGGCGTAGAAGCAATGCCCGAAAACAATCCATAGATGTTCACGAGAAATATTACGAAAAACTTTGATGTATCAAGAGATGATGGAAACGAATTATAGTACACAGATGCAAACTTAAACAATATCATGAGAAAACAACAATTTTATCTATTAAAATCTGTAATAGAAAACGAAAAAAATGATGAATCGCGCATGCATTCTAAGGGTTGCAAACAAAAAATTAAACTCTGCACCAATGAACTAAAAGTTAATTTTTGGTGACTAATTTGGTGATGAAGTCGAATTTCAAACTTTTGCTTTTTTACATCATAGTTTTCTCTTGACCTTCAAAATAATATCAGGAAAATGTTGTTGAGATGTTTTCTGTTGTAATGACTATGTAAGTGCCAACGTTTCGAGCTATATTAAATAATTAATTAATTCAATATTCTCAAATAAATGGTATAATTTGGTATTAATATATATTTCAGTATGGTATTGTGTGAAATGATAATATATAATATAAAATGAGACCTCATCTCAAGAACCTTTTCCTTATATTATTTTGAAGGTCAAGAAAAATCTATGATGCGAACAATCATAAGTGAGCATGGAATTAGAATTCATCACCATCGATATCAGTTACTATATATTAAACTTTAGTTCACTGGTACACAGTTTAATTGTGTGTTTGCAACCTTTATAATGCATGTACGATTTGTTTTTTCCGTTTTTTATTACGAATTTTATTTGATAATATTTTTATGTTCTTATTACAGTGTTTAATTCTTCATATGTTTTCATAGACTCTTAAATCATCGAAGTTTTCCGTGGATTAAATCATCATTTTTACACACATAATTTAAATGCATGAAATTAATGTCTTTCTAGTTTTATCACTCTTCTACGTCTGTGCGAACTATTCGCTTAGAATCAGCTGGTATTCAACAAAAAACAAGAAGTGTTGAATGTAAACAATAGCTCTAAGAAATTGCCGCGTGTTTTCGTAATGCATTTTTAATCGACAAAAGATTTAACTGGATGCATTCGATGTAACCTTGATTAATTCGTCAATATATTAACTTATCGACTTGATGCAATTATGGCATTGAGAGAGTAAAAGTATAGAAACCGTACCAAATCTATTAAATAAACGTATTTTTGTGATTCTACGGGTTCGTCTTATCAACGTAGTGAGTTGGTGCACTTCTTAGTGAGTTTTGATAATACAAAGGTTTTTTAAACTTCACGACTTCTGTTTCATCTTAATACGAGTTTAATTTTCAAGACAAGTTAGAATAAATGGAGATTACAAATTTTACTCCGTTGACAATGACACTAATTCACTTACAATAGACGTATTAATTCAGTTTTCACCCGAAAATACATTTCATTTAGATTGAGTATCATTTAATGTCTGATCTCTCTCGTTTTTCTCTCAACTGGAAACCCAATCACTTGCAACTACGCAAGAAAACTTGTTCAAATTTTAATTGTACCAAAGAATTGGAGCTAAGTACATCAAAAAATTTATTTCGCCGGGATGAGCTGTGACCACGTGGCTGGATTTGTGAAGGATGGGACCTTCAAATTGACGCTAGAATCTAAAAAACAAACTTATATTACAATGACTGATTAAAGTTGTTTACGTATCTGCATTATTTATTTATTTATTATATATTAATTTATATTACGCCGTACCAAATGATAGAAAGAAAGCAATACATTTTTCCTGTATCTTCAACACTGTCATTACGTGCGTAATTTGTATTTCTCTTATTTCTTTTACCACTTACTGGGGGCGCCTGGCCTCATCGTGGGGAAGCGGGCGTACCATTTTCATGTCGTTTGTGCACATGTATAGTATCGTTTCATGATGAAAAATTATCATCCTTGTTAGTTTTTTATTTATTTCATTTTTTGGAAATTCCTGTTCGCAGCTTCCTCCCCTTCTACGTATTCTTCCCCATTCGTGTTAAATATTCCCCAAAGTCCCCATATCCAGTCAGTATTTCCATTTGTTCACGGAACAGACATTGAAGTATTCGGAGTAACAGATATAGGCGAGTAGAGCATTTCCTTCACCAACTGTTAAATCCTCCTCTCCGCCGCCTGGATAAACAACGCTCAGGGCCTCCAACCGCCGCGGGTGTCATCTCTCCGCATTGACCACCGCTGACACTCTGATCCGCCTCAACCCCCTCCCCGACGTGAGGTTACTCACTGCCCCCTATTCTCCGGGGTGTCGATGTCATACGCAAAGCCTCCTTCAAAACGAAACTATTTTCCGAGCCGGTGACTTCGCAAAGAGGGGAGGGGGACACCTGTCTGAAGGGGACATAGAGCACAGAATCCCCCCTGCCCCCCCCCCTTCGTAGAGCCACCGGCTTCGTCGTGGCAGCGGTTTCTGCATGGGTTTCAGAGGGCTTTGTGGCACTGTTTTTGCAGGAGGCTTAGTATCGCATTGTCGCCAGCACAGCGCAGGAGGGAAGGAGGGTTCGCGCCGGGAGGTTGACTACCTGGCTGAAGTCGATTATGATGCCACAATAGCCGGAGTGACGAAGCGTGATACTTTGATGATGCGGATGTGTCACAAGGTTTGCTCCGGGATCAAAATAGTACGCGGTGGCTCAACCAAGAGGTAGTCATTTTTATATCGTCCTTTTAATTACGAAAGAGGTTGAGGAAATAATTGAAGACCGGAGTAAACAACGTCATAACACCCTCCACGTGGCTCCCGGTAACGTTCAGATGAAAATTAAATGTTNCCTCTCGAAAGACATTGAGGAAGTATTTTGTAAGGAGTGTGTGTTACTCCTTTTACGCAACGAGTAGGTTAACTTTGTTAACATCAGCAATATTTGCACCATTTTTCATCTTATGAACCGTTCATAGATAAGGTAACGAAAATTTTGTGACCTCCCTCTGACCCTTCATAACTCACCTATAACGACTTCTCTAACCTCCGCGCCAATGATAACGTAACGCTAGCTCTATCTGCCACGTTCGCGTTACGAAATGTTTTTGTTTCCTTTCGGAAAATGTGGGGGAAAATTTTGGGACACTATTTTGTAAGTTCACATTTGCTCTGAGCGGTTGGGTGCATGTTTTTTAGTGACAAACTTTTGAGTTAAAAGGCACCCTTTAAAATATATCCTATGAAATTTATGAAAGTACGTATCTCTAATACTAACACACCTTGTCTTACCGTAACGCATAGGAATGACATCACGATCCCCCACTTCCCCAGAGTGAATTACTTGTTTAATAGAAGGTCCCTAATTTGCCAGTTTCATGTGTTTCTTATTCCAAAGTCTAATGTTGGCACAAAAAAAGGAAATTACGTCAGACGAGGAACACGAAGAACACGACCGTGTATGTTTCGTTCCAGTCCGTTGAAAAATTTTGTGCGTGGTGCCATTTTGAATAAAGGTTTCCAAAAATTTCCAAGTTCATTGGCGTTATCAAGTAAGGGTTCATTCGGAGGAGATATAAAAATATATTCAATTTGTATTTGAAACATTTACCATTTACTCATTTTATATTTGTTAAATTGTTAACTTCGTGAAATTGTGCGAGACGGTTGGCACGATATCAATTCCAAATCCCGGTGGTGCTGGGTATGTTCAAGTACTAACTAAAACAATCTACGTGGAAATTTACACAGGCGGCTTCACGCGCCGTTGATTGCAGATCCATGGATTGATTACGAGGGAAAGAGAAATTATTATGTACGAACCTCCCTTATCGGAACACACAAACCTTACCGTACTATTCAAGGTATAGAGAAGGACTTGGAATCTGGAGCGTTCATTGGCTGAAAATAACGATGAATTTAAAACCTAATACGCGACTCCTCAAATTCGCGTTATGATGACGATAGGCGAATGGAGGAGAATGCTATGGGGTGGTCATGGGAGATAGAAAACGTGGATATAGCAGTATTTTAATCAAAATTACTAGATAAATCCGTGTAAATTTGCGTGAATCTTGAAAAAAAAACTTTCCGAAATGTAACAAAGAAATGAAGTGTGATCAAATGATAAAGTGTTATCATCAAAGTTGCCGAGATATTTATTTATAACAAAATTGTAAGTTAAAATTATATTTATATGGGTTATCTGTTTTTTCCCATCGGAGACACTTAAAAATCATTTCTACAATAATGTTTTCTTTCGTCCATTCTTTTGTTTTGTTAAGCAGAGAGGTTTTGGCAATCGATCTGTCCTTAACTCAAAATTCTGGGGCGGGTACCAGAACAGTGCCCTCCCAGCCCACGTACTAGTTATGCCACTGGATATGACTCGTGAATCATGTTATAAATTGAAAAAGTTGTAGATAACCGGAGATTTTCTTTGAATTAACAAATTTTCACTTTGCTTTTCACTTCTTACAATTTTTTTGTAACAAAATCGAAAATGGATAGTCATAGAAGAAAAAGCAATATAAAAGAAGTTGTATATTCTCCAATAGACATTACAAGGAAGTTTATTGAATTGATTTTTGAGGAAAAGAAAACGTATTTGAAAATTTTAGTTTAACTGAATGTTCAGAAAAAAGTCCTCTCTCTGGAACTACGTAAAAATGTAGGAGCGTTAGATAATAGACATCACAGATGGCTAGAATTGTGTTTTCATTAACCAATGAATCTTCAAAATACTTATTTGACTTGAATAATTGAAAGTATAAGAAGAAAAAAAAACTAACTTAACTTCAGTGAGATATAATGTTTAAAGTTTTGCTCAGAAAATTAGAACTCTGTGGAAATGAATGAAATAAATATACTGATTATATCATTCCACTACATCCGGAAAAATCCTCTAAAATATGTATCCATATTGAGGAATTCCGAAACATGAAATCTAGAGGATTGATTGTTTATGCTGGGTTTGTGTGTGAGTTGAAGATTGATTATTAGGGGGAATATTAAAAGTATTTGGTAATAAGACAGTATAATGAACAAATTAATGTTCGTTCGAAAAACCTTCCGCTTCACGTACTCGTTAACGATGAAGTTACTATAAATAAATAAATAAATTTATTGTAAAAAAAGCGGCGTATGACCACGTGGAGGACAATAAACTAATTTACTCTCCGGAAGTAAGAAAGGGACCATCCCATCAATTCCGACCAAGGGCTCCAAGGCAGAGGCGGATTGTAAATTTTCACACACTCCTTAGATAAGAATAAAAATATTTCGCTGTGTGTTACAATATTTACAGTAATTAATTCTATGCCTGAAAGTTTGAATGACGCTTCATCCATTGTCGTCTTACCAGAAACACCGTAAAGTAAAAGTATGTCGAAGTGCTATTGAGGGGGTGATGACGTCGTTGTGTTGGCAAGCGTGGCGAGACCACAGCGCGAGTCTTCCGCGTGAATTGACGCACATTGAGCTGAGAGCGTTCGGTGGCTGCGAGGCGGTGTATTATTCCGCGCGCTGCTATTGTGAACGCGGTCTCCGCACACACGGATCGAGTGTCCAGCGGAAGAAGGTGGTTGAGGGGGGGGGGACCTACCCCTCGCGAGACTGTGTAGCACCCTGGATGGATCGTCGGAGTCTCCTCCCCTCTCTTCCCATCCTCCACAGCAGACTTAACACGCACGTGTGGGACCCCCAAGACTGGATGATGGCGCTCAAGTAAAGAGAATGATAAACTTTCGCGACAGTTTGTAGACATGAACTGTATTTGACTCAACATGTATGAGACTTCGTCAGATGACTCTGGATAATGTCAATAGCTGTATCAGTTCTACACCATTGAGTAAACATTAATAACATAACATAAAACTGGAAGGAAGAGAACTAAAAATTGAATCATCATCGAAAAATTGAATGACCATTTTTTAAGAACCTTATGTTAACAAGTTCAAACCTTTAGTTGAAAAGTCATTGTAAACAATTATTCTGTGACCACTACACCACCAATTACAAAATGTTTATTATTTGTTGATTTTTTAAAAACATTTCTTCCCTAAAAAGAAAGATCGGGTTGAAATAACTGGATAGTAATTAATTCGCTCTCTGCAGAATTGATTGAAATTAAAATCAAGGTATTTCTGTCTGATTTTAGTTATTTATCCTTACCTTAGGAGTGTGCAGAAATGTCAAATCCTCCTCTACCTTCGGGTCCTTGATCGGAATTGATGGAATACGTCCCTTGCTTGCTTCCGGAGAGTAAATTAGTTTATTGTCCTCCACGTGGTCATACGCAGTTTGTAAACGCTCTTTTGATATTAAATTTCTTATTATTATTAATGGCTAAAAGGAACCGATTTTGAATCAAAATAAAGTTTTGAAAAACTGTCATAATTACTTAATTTTTATTATAGTATTATTGGATGTAGTAGTGGTGGGAATGGGAGGGAGGTATTTTAATGGTTTCGTGTTTCCCATGTTAAAATATCCGCGACGCCTCTTCTAACATAAACCTCGAGAGTAGCTGAAACTTGAAACTTCTATTCGTTATTACGAGTATAATATGCCACAGTATAATAGCCGCTTGCAACTGAGGTCAGAGAGCTATAGTTGTATGTAGTGTCTGGTTTCACTCAGCTGCGGCGTTGGAGGTCTCTACCGTATCGCTTACAAAACTTTTCCTTCGGTCTTTCACACGCCTCCCGCACACTGCTACCTGAGGCTCGATACTTTCATTCTGTCAACGCAACGCAGTGTAAGCCGTGTCAACAACACACGGATTTTATCTCTTTTGTGAACCCTCGTATCGATTGTCATCTAGCGGACACGTCAATGTGAGGTTCATGGTTCGACTTTGGCTGCAAAGATAACGTTAACAGGGACATCCACATAGTACGCCGCATTTCCCATGTACGAATACCGCAATGATATTAATAACAACAACAACAAAATATTAGCTGAGAACTCTTTATCCGATATTATTTAGGGATCCTTCTTAATGAATTATTATTTATTGCATCGGCATTCATGTGCAGTAATTTTGTTTNCGATATTATTTAGGGATCCTTCTTAATGAATTATTATTTATTGCATCTTCATTCATGTGCAGTATTTTTTTTTTAGCACGAATGAAGAATAGGTTGGTTGATTTAATAACTAGCTCAACCCATGTTATCATATTGTTCGGAAAATTGAATTCAACTAATATTCTGTATGATAATATGTTTGTTTACTTTTATGTAGCAAGACTACTTCATTTACCCGTTTAAAACGGCAGATATAACTTTCCCCCATATCGTAAGTTGTGGGCAAGTTTTACTCTGTTTTGTATTTAACATTAAACAATGTAAACAGGACATCAGAACAGTTAAGAATAGAACTTGATGGTACACAATTAAGTAAATCACGTATAATTCGCTACAAATACTGTTTATTACTTATGAGACGCTCTCATTTGCCAGGGCTCAAGTAGTCAAGTTGCACGCTTTTTAAATAAATGACTCTTTCCTTGATATGATTTGTAAATTGCTGTTATCTCGGAGAGGAAAAGTCCGACACATCTTTCGATGCTCTCGAGTTCGGCGCTTCGTTTGTGTGATTTAACCCGCCACGTTACGCGAGGAACGAACCAACTAATTCTGGAGCATTTGTGTATTTATGTTTATGATGCTGATGTTGTGACAGGGTAATTAAAAACTTCTGTGACTTAACTGTTGGGGCGGGGCGAGGGGAGGTACGATTGTCTGAATCCTAGCATTCATTGCTGAAACTTCGCGGAATGTAGTTCTTTATACGAGTGTAACATTCAGTGCCTTATTGTTTGTAGTAGCATGAGTTACTTAGAACGCACATATTTAGTGTGTGTGCCGGCATAAGTTTATCTTTAAAATGATACATCCTTTGTTTCAATTTTAATTTTTTACCCTTTTATTTCTTATATCATTCAATTCTTGTACGATATATTTTTTATCCTAGTATTTTAATTACAGCATTGAGTAACGCTTCCCGTTTGAGAAGCTAAAACGTCTTAATAAATAAAAGTTTGGTCGGCTTTTCGTAAGAATTATAATTTGCTACTCACTAATCTTGGAGTTTTATTGTATTGGTATGTAACATTCATCAGTATCCTTACCCTTCGAGTGGGTATACGGACAGTAATTTGACTACTTTATGGAAAAGGCGTTATAGATTTTCAATACGGAAGATTAGCTTAATGGGGTGCAGTCGTATTTTCTATCCACACTAAGCTATCAGAAGGCGTATTTTTTCTTCTTCTGCGGTCGTAAAACGAATAACGGAATTTCATTGTCACGCAACAAATGTGGGAGATTCGTGTAAAAAAGTCATTCAGTTAATAGAGTCGTAGGCAATTCATCTGCCGAACCTGAAGAAAAGTTCTAAACGCATTTAAATATCAGTTTTTATAGAATTGAAATGCCAACATTGACGTTGCCTATCTATCGTATACAGTGGCGGGTCTAGACCGTACTCAAACCGGGAAGCATTTTTGTTCAAAATTATGGTTTTACAACGCAAATTTCATAAATATTACCTTTAAATAAAATACATCAAATAAATTATAAACAATTTACAATCTGATATTAATAACAATAACAATTATTTATTAATTTTATTAATGTGGTATTATTA
The DNA here is from genome assembly GCA_002313205.1 of Laupala kohalensis. NCBI lineage: Eukaryota > Metazoa > Arthropoda > Insecta > Orthoptera > Trigonidiidae > Laupala > Laupala kohalensis. The sequence goes on along the minus strand of NNCF01127114.1, from coordinate 99,009 downwards.
ATTTTATTAATATGGTATAATTAATAACAATAACAATTATAACTAATGACAATTATTAATCTGGTTACACTTTTACGAAGTATGCCATTTATCAACTTCAATTTTCGACATCAACCTTATCTGTTAAGAGTTCAGGTCCAATAGAACCGCCACTGATTGTATGAACAGAGTGATTACAATAAAGTCTCACTTTCAAAATGTAAAAAAATAATAATAATGACCGATCAGAATTTCATGTAATTTTACTTCAACATTCGTGATGCAAGGTGATATCGTCTGGCACAAGGAAAATACATGTTCGAAATTCCATCGATAGATGGCGCTATATTTGTCCAAACACGTACCTACATGACATTTCCATTCCTGTATGAGGTCCAGGCTAAATGCATTGTACTCTTTAACTTGCATTATTCTCACTATTTACTCAGAAATTCGTACATTTTGCATACTCTCGCAATTATATCACACCTACTGAACCGAATTTAAAAAAATAGCATCGACTTAATGTATAATTATATTCAATATTATTACGACAATAATAAAAATATTTCTATATAATCTTCGAGGGAGAATATATTTATTTCCTCCGACCTTGGTTTTCATGTCATCATATATAAATACTCAATAAAGAATGAAAAAATGCAATCGGAATTATGGAAATTATTTTCTCTTTTTTCATACATACTTGTGTCAACCTATTTTTTAAAAAAATGTTCAAGGTGAAACTTCGAGTAAAACAAATGAAATATGTGAAAGACTGATTTATCTGATAGTTAATGCTACAGATGCAGTTCTAAATCCAGTTATTACGAACTTCTTTCTACAAATAATGATATTTTTCACNATACTCAATAAAGAATGAAAAAATGCAATCGGAATTATGGAAATTATTTTCTCTTTTTTCATACATACTTGTGTCAACCTATTTTTTAAAAAAATGTTCAAGGTGAAACTTCCAGTAAAACAAATGAAATATGTGAAAGACTGATTTATCTGATAGTTAATGCTACAGATGCAGTGTTCTAAATCCAGTTATTACGAACTTCTTTCTACAAATAATGAATTTTTCACTATATTGATGTGTGATTTTATAAAATTCATAAATAAATAAATAAATAAATTTATTGCCAAAAAAGCAGATGCAAACTGCATATGACCATGTGGGGGATAATAAACTAACTTACTCTCCGGAAACAAGCAAAGGACCATCCCATCAATTCCGATCAAGGCAGAGGAGGATTAAACATTTCAGCACACTTCTAACAATAAAAATAGTTCAGTGTTATAATATTAATAAAATAATGACAAACGTATATTTGATAAAACACAAAGATTTGTTTATCTCTAACTATCCCAGTGAGTTTATATTTGTTTAAACGTGTTCCTCGTAGTCTGGGAATCGTGAAGATGAGAATTCTGTGATCAGAGTATCTCTCTGCTCTCATGATTTATTAGCTCTTTTTCTCTGTATAATCGCGGTGTTCCATGTACCAATGTTCCTTCATTGAAGGCGCCACGAGGGAGAGTTAAAGCCTTTTCCTCACGCGATCTCCGAGGAAGGAAGAAGGCCGGAAACGCGCTTTGAATTGAGAGCAAACAAGGCGTCGTTCACGTATGACACCTCGCGATCAGTGGGTTAGAGGGGGGAAGAAAACTTTCTAATACCGTTATTGTTAATAAAATCATACGTTTTCGACCATCATATACGATACCTCTGCACACCCACCCACTCGCAAACACGCATCGTTCCATTCCATGATACACACAGACTTTTTTCCACACCACTCTCCAGAGAAAACACAATCAAAGAAATCCAGACTAATAAAATAATAGCGTTAAATAATGGATACGATGAAGGTTTAAAAGATACCATTATCAGGAATAAAATTACATAGTTGGAAAGAAACAAACAACATCCCTTTCTCCCCTGCAAAATAACATTATTAACAAACACCTCACCATCCCATACATTGGACCAATATCCCTAAAAATAGCCAACCTACTCAAACAAAACAATTTTAAAACAACATTCCACTCCCCTCACACCCTTCGGAACAATCTTTCTAAGACAAGAGACCAAATTCCTCCCTCCGAATTAAGTGGTGTATTCGCACTCATATGCGCCGAATGTACCGGTGTATACATCGGACAGACAAGTAGAAACTTCACACAAATATTAATTAAATGTTGTCATGCTATACACTTGATTTTTTAATTCATTAAAAGACCTAATGAATTAAAAAATGAAGTGAATAGTATTACAACATATTCTTTATACAATACTTTAAGATAGGTTACTTGAAAATCCAAGACATAACGACATTTTGCCTATCTTAACCGGGTATACACTTTACCTTACAAAACTGTGTAAAGAACTGAGCTTAATTTACCATCTCATTTGGGGGGACATATTGTGACGCCGTTTAGCGCGAGAGAGGAGAGTTAAAATGCAAAAAAAAAAAATTCCGAGACGTAATAAGCGAATGGTAGTTCTCGNAGAGGAGAGTTAAAATGCAAAAAAAAAAAATTCCGAGACGTAATAAGCGAATGGTAGTTCTCGAGGGAAAACACAATGGTTGCGTTACATGCGTTAACGCGTAGGTTAGTGGCGGTACCCATAGGCGGGGGAGGGGTAATCATGGTTTTTGACCCCCTGATCCCCCTTGTAAGAACAGAGTCCATGTTTGGTCGTTCCCTTATTAATTAACGTTTTCTTTACGTCGTAATCCTACTTATTCTTTTAATTTTCAATTTATTTCAAAGAAATCTTCTTCTTGACCTTAAAGTAGGTCATTCTAGACTTTGCCCATACCATCTTACATCAAAAATAAATAAATTTATTGTCAAACAAAGAAACAGGTACAAACTACGTATGACCACGTGGAGGACAAAAAAATAATTTACTCTCCGGAAGCAAGCAAGGGACCACCCCATCAATTCCATTTAAGGACCCTAAGGCAAAGACGGATTTAACATTTCAACATACTCCTTAGTTAACTACGTGTTATAATATGAACAGAATACCAACAAATTTGTATTTAATAAAACGCAAAAAATGAAATTCATAAGTACGTATTATTATCGAACTATGGTTACTCGGAATTTATGGTATTAAAATAGCAGTAATTTCGAGATTAATTATTGCAATAGACCGTTGCCCCTATGCAAGAGCCCAGAGAGTCCGCATATAAAACCCGCTTCTCCCTCAAGCAAATCTGGAGAAATATGCGGGTCAGGACGGGGGATTTCATGGAATGTAACTTAGCTCTTCAATTCGAGCCCTTCTCGTTTCTGCGGTGTTCTTTATTACCAGCATTTTTTATTTTCTATTCTTATTTATTTCTTTGATATTTTTCTTGAATACGTCGTCACCCGCCCATTTTTCGATATTTTGAATTTTCCTTCACCGTGTCGTCATATTAAACGCCATTAGATTGCATTAGATAACCTGAGTTTTTCTAATTGACGATTTAAAAAATTTATTCACAATAAATGGAACATTAAATTTCATCTCCTTCGCCACACTGACACTTCATTTTAGAGAATATTTTTGTCGTATTGACGTCGACTTGACCAAGGGCTGAAGTGTTACTTCGAACAACGACTTGCTATTGTTAGAACATTGTTAGAATTCTTTGTGTTTATAGAGTGAACGCACCATCGCTTTTTTGGTAACATTACATTACAAAATAGTAACATTACAATTTTTTCAAACTCTGTTCACGTTTTGTGATATCGATATTGTTTTAACATTCCAAAATATTTACCGGTGAAAACTAATGAAATGTTATAAAAATTTAGAAAAATATTATGTTTGAGCTATTGTAAACTCGAACATTGAGTGTTAATAGATTCGCCTCTCTGCGGTTTTGCAATGTTTAGAATGTCTGGGTAATGTACTCAATGGCTAGACTAAGTGGGAAATGTATCGAATTATTTCTACTGTGCCTTATGGTTTCAGATATTGTTCACAAATGCCCCTCCAGTGTTGAGCGTATTCGCTCGACACCTAGCACTCCGGGTTCTATTCACGGCGGGACTAGAAACAAATTGTAGCTTTAGTGTCCCACTTCGTATAAAACTGTGACCTCCTGTCGCTGCATGTGGATAAGCTTCGATATCACGCTACATTTCCAACTTACAAATACTACAAATAAATTGCAATAAACAGTGTCGGTAACAGATGAATTCATCTCATTTCTATGCTACTGATGTTTAATTCATTTTTATTTCTATAGATGTACTGAAATTACCGCGGTCTTCTGCAGCCACGTTGCGGTGATCGGTGGCGTGATGCGCGAAGCGCTGAGTAGCAACGCGCGTCGAGTGGGTGGCGATCGTAAAAAACGCCCTTCATCCCAAGGGTCCCTGATTCACTCTGCAAACGCTGGTGACATCGCGTAGGGCTTCCGACCCTGCGAAGCCCTTCAGAAGGACGTTGTTTGAATGCTGCGTGTTTTACCACTGCGGTTTATTCCATATGTGCACATTGTCGTCGTGTAAGCTTTCCTTTTGTGGGAGCTCTTTTAGAAGAGCGATCTTGGGTGGTGCAATGAGCGATTGATCTTATTTTCCTGATCATCTCGCATTCAAGAGATACCTTATAACTTGTCCGGAGTATTCGATTGTCTAGCATACAAAATGAATTTATTTGAACATTTAACTGATATATTTAATATTTTTATGATATCTTGCTTCCTTTACGGATGACGGACCAACTGCCGAAAAAAATTCTTAATTATTATTATTATTATTTTTGTGGTTTTGTTTTCTCTTAACTGTGTACCTGGTATATTGGTCGGTTAGGGGAAATATATTTCAAGCACGTGTACCTTCTACAGTTATTGTGAGAAATTTCTAACTTTGTTGATGTATTCAGAATTCTGGATTTCTGAGTAAAAATTACGGATGTTGTTTTTTTAACTGAAATTTTGTCTAAGTTTCTCTGAAGTAGATTCTGAACGATCCCTGTACTTGGAATAATTATGGAAGAATTTAAGTGGGAGTTTACCAATGCTGTTAAATTTGAAATGCGAGGTTGTTGTTTCCTAATTTTCTCTTCATAGGGTTTTTGAATGTTGACCTTTTTGGGAAGGGCTACATTAATGATGAAGGATATTTTATTTCTTTTGTCTATGAGGGTTTAAGTTAGGTCTTCTGACACTATTATTAATATTTTTTCTTTCACTTTTAATTTTATTATTATCAACATGGACTTTCTTCACACCGTAGCTGGTAAGTATTTTGATACGCATCTGAAGAAGGTCCACTTCCCTTAGGCTGCGTCTCCTTGAGAAATTCTTAGACGCACACTTTTCGAAAAACATGAATTTAGAAAACACTTTTCGAAAAACCCCAGAATGGCTTTTGAACCTCAGATAGATAGATAGATAGATAGATAGATATATCTTTCCAGGTATTTTCTGAAGATTGCCTTCTATATATTTGCTCACTGTTCTCGTGTCTCCGATAATAATAGGACATACTTTTGTCTTCATTCCTCACACATTCTTTGGCATTCAATAGCAAGGTCTTTATATTTCAGCAGTTTTTTTGCCTCTTTGCTTACAACATTCATGTCGTTGGGAACAGAGATATCAATAAGAAGACATTCTTTCCTCTCCTTATCCCTCAGAGCAATGTCAGGTCTATTTGCATTGATTGTTCTGTCGGTATTTATTTGCTGTTGACAGAATACAGTGGCTTTCTCATTGGAGATCACAGAACTAGGTTCGTGTTCATACCAGTTATCTTTCACAGTGAACCCGAAAGCTTTACATATATGCCAATGTATATGTGAACAAACTCTGTTGTGCCTTACCAAATACTCTTAGCCAAAATTGGGCATACAGGAACAATATAGTCCATTGCTTCTTGCTTATCTCTACATAGTCGGCATAGGCTATTTGTGTCCTGATGTAATATCATTCATTCGTAGTTCTTGGTCCTTATTGCTTGGTTCTGAACAGCAGTAACCCGAGCTTCCGTTTCTCCTTTCATCTTATTATCATTATTTTGATGTAGTTATGTTCACTTCATAGTTCTAAAGGTGTTCTAGCTGGTTCAAATTTTTAATCCCCGATTGCTATCCGCTCTTTAAGGTTTAGATGAACTTTCTTAAAATGTGGACTGTGTCGAAGAGAGCGATCTCTTGTATTTCCCATTCTCTCGGTTTGCCTGCTTTGGAATCTAAATGCTTCTTTAAATTTACAGATAGCGCTCCAAGGGAACTTACAATGACAGGGATAATCTGAAGTTTTAACTCCCCACGTCCTACTAATTTCGATAGCCAAATCTTTGTATTTCAGCAACTTTTCTGCTTCTTTCTGCGCTAAATTTTTATCAGTTGGCACTGCTACGTCTACCAGCTAGCAGGTTCTGTTTTTCAGGTCCTTACGTACAATATCCAGTTTATTGGCAAGGATGCATCTGTCGGAGTGGATTGGTTGATTGAAAAGTATCGTGATTTCCTCTGTGATTATTAGTATTATTATTATTATTACTATTCCATCATTCTCTCAACTTGTGTTGATTTTTATCTGAGCAGTGGATTATAAAAGCAAGTTCTGCTGGGAGGAATAATCTATTTCAGGTCCAAGAACTTTCTGGTAATGTGGTTGAGTAAAATGTGTTGCAGTCTGCTTATTATATTGGTGTTGATTTCAAGGTTTTTAATGGCATCAACTAGGGATTGGGGTACTAGTCCTGGGATAGATAAAATGATGGGACCTATGATCACTTCTTGAGCTTTCTTTACTTCAAAGGTTAGTTGTTGGTAGTTTGATATTTTGTCGTTCTTTGTTATTTTCTAGATTGTTATAATTTACGACAGCAAAATCGATGAGATACTTTATTATTATTATTATTATTATTATTATTCAATAACATCGGACATTTATTTGATATTCATGTTCTACTACGTACAGCGAATCACTTCAACACGCGAAATATTACTGGAAAGTAAGAACCTGATCTATCGAACGCGAACTTAACATAATTTCTAACTTAACACTACCTTTGAACTCATAAGCCATTAGCGAACCTTCTGGCAAAAGCAGCAACTAGAGACTGTGAGAGGGTGAAGTGATAGCTGCGAAGCTTGAGTTAGGCGCTACTTGACAACTCCAGCTATTTGGAGTGGCAGCTTCTTCACATATATGGTCTTTAACCACGAAAAATTGTGATGTGTCAAGTGTTCAATGCAATGAATGTTAATGATTCACGACATTCGTCCCCCCAGGGGACTTACATCTAGTAAGTACGTGTTTGGCAAACACGGGACCCCGAGCTGAGTCTGGCATTACTTCTACTTTCTTGTTATAGGCTCCTTCCTTTCTCTATCCTGACCTCCCTTGGTCACTTCTTGTTCTTTTCTATCCCGACATTATTAGGGCTAGGGTATCTTTCATTTTCCTCTTTCTTTTTTTAATTTTATTTTTATTTTTGTAATGTTGTGTGTAATGTATTGAGATATGTTTCGATATACTCTAATTCAGGAGGGTTTTTAGTGGGTATGGTTAAGTCATTCGGCGAGTCCCACACGCGGGGAGACTCATGAGTCGTAACTGCATTTTCTCTACCTGTACAGAATTTTAGGACTCTAATGAGTTACATGTCGACGAGCCGTAAAGCCCCCCCCCCCAACCCCCCAAACGACATTCGTCGTGGTGTTACATTCATGCGCGATCGTCAAGGAAACAAAATCAGATACTCGTTCCTTATCTATATTAATAGAAGTGAATTATTTCGAATGTGCTTTGCACGGATATCGGAAAATGTAATGGATGAAATTATTTGAAATTTCAAAGGACTCTTCTTAAGGATTATTCGAAGAGAAAACTATGGTTAATATTGATGAATTAAGGAGGAGAAAAACAATTAAAATTGGTCGCTAATCAGTAGACGTGAAACTTCTCTCGCATGACTGTTGACTGTGAAGTTTACTATTGTGTCCGTCAAAGTTCGATCGCGGTACGTGCGGCGGAAGGACAATCCATTGAACATATAATTACGTGACACAATTGTAGGAGCAAAATTATATAATGACTGTGAAGAACGATGTTTTTAAGTACATAACATAAAAGGAAAATGAAAACTAAAGAATTCAGTGGTCTTAACAATGCGTTTTGTGTGTTAAGTTTTCTATGTAAAGTGTATTTTCCTTCTGCATGGATTTTAAAATAAAACTTAATTACGTACATATAAAAATACAATACCTAAAACTATTTATTTTTGTAGATTGTCTGAGTGGTATTTACTTTTTGAAATTAACAAAAATGAGAATTAAATATTACCAAAGTGGGGAAATATGGGAACTAACATAGGAATTTAGGATGTTATATTAAAACCGCAGGTGACGCCAGGCAAAATGAACTAAGAAAATCGACTGCTATTGACAGGTGTGTTAATACCATAATGTCCGGTAATGGTTGTTTCTTTTCAAACCCCGAGCAATGCCAAGAAGTGCATTATATTAAAGTAAAATTTACAAAAAAGTATGTTTACACTTATGTGGGATCTATGGATTGCAATGAGAAGGCAGCAAATAATTTGAATGGAATTTGAGATTTTAAATACATTTCTTACATTTTATTGAACGGGTTCCACCGAGATGTTTAAAAATATTACGCACTTGTCAATGCTCCCTCCGCTTTTCATTTCACCCGAGTAGGATGTGTGGTAATAAGTAATTTTGGATCCACGTTGTTTTGCAAATAACATTGATCTCTTATTGGACATTTAATCATCGAACAGCAATAATTTAATGTAATAGGATGTTATAATGCAGTTATATCTTTTGCAATGTTCACACGTCTTGTTTTGACGTTTCACATCATTCTTGATGCAAAATCCGTCATCTCATACTTATATTAACAGCTGTCTACAATGGATGTAGTAGACTTTCTGCAGCGGTATTTTTGTCTTAAAATCACTGGTGGTACAAAGTGGTCTCAGGAAAATTGCTAATTATTGCTGCAATAAGTTTTTACGAACAAAAATTTAGACTGAAAAACAAATTTTTCTGTCCCATTAACTTCGTATGGTAAACGTATATCAAATTTTAAAACGTCGGGTGATATAATAGATGAAATACTCAACTGATACTCTGCTTAGAGCAGTGAATTTAAAAATCCTCATTTCCAAGGAGTACTTACCCTTCAAGAATAATTGATTCCCTGATGTCTTCATTTAATCATTTTCAAGCGGTAATTAGATACACCTGGGGGACAACTTAGGAACTTAATCACAAAGCGAATTCAATATGTGCATTTAAAGAACTTACGAAGAAAAGGTACTTAGATAAGAAGTAAGAAAGCGATTTTTGTGAAATCTAGAAAATAATTTTTGTAATGTTATCACACCTGCGTTTAATTAAGAACGACCAAAACCGGGATATTACAAAAAATTACTTTCAGATAGAATATGTCGACTTTGAGGTGAACCCTACACAGATCAGTTTTTAACAGCTCTTCTCACTGTTTTCCTTTGATTCCTACAAAAGTGTTTAAGATTACTATCTTGAAAGTTTATTTTCTCTTTCACGAGTAAATGAGAAATTAGAAAATTCTTTTATAGCAACAATACATGCACGATATGGAATATTGTAGGCAAATGCATATAGAAAAAGGTGTCATCTAGAATCATATTAAACATACCAATAAGATGTGTGATAGTGGACGTCATAGATTTGTTTTTTTTTTGTTTTTTGTTCTTCATATTCATTTTTTTTTGTTTCAACCTGGTTTCTCGACCATGTGACCATTACTAGATTTTATTTTCTCTTTTTTTGTTCCCATGTTTATTGCCATGTATGGGTGTTTCTGCTTAGCTGTCCGTTCTACAAGGTATTGATGCTTCTCATCCCAACCTCGAAGAGGTGAGAAACTTCTCTGCCATCTAGCTGTTTATATTCTTTATTTATACTCAAAAGTTGTTGCATATTCTTCGAAAATCTTATATAGTCCTTCCTCTTTTATATACTCTGTCCAGTCTTTATTGGTGAATACACCATGACGTTTTAGTTCGTTGATCCATCCTTCTTGTTCAGCACCAATTATTTCACAGTTATGAAGTAGATGATCCACTCTTTCCTCTTCATTACCACATTTACACCATTTTTTTCCGCTAGATTTCTTTTAAGCCAATATATCTGGAAATCGCCATGTCCTGTTAGCACTCGGCAAACCTGCGGTGTTGGCTGGAACCAACGTCTGTTCTCATAAGCTATATTTTACATGTCGTATATATCTATATGTAGTTCTATATTCTGTAGCATTTTCCCACCTTGTATTTCAGTAGTGAGCCAGTTGTCTACTCATCTTCCCTTTCCATCCACGCATAATTTTATCTACCTCTTTATCTCCTATTCTTATTTTCTCCCCTTGACGTACTTCTGTTCGTAAATAATACCTATCTACTACAAGGTCTATCGGCAATAATCCCAACAAAACTAGCATTTCCTTCGTTGAAGTACTGTGGTACATTCCAATCCAAGTCATCAATCCCATTCTCTGCAGACTACTTATTCTCCGTTCTGTGTGTCGTAACTTCTTTCATACCATCCATTCGCGCCATAGGTTAAATGTGGCTCAATTACTCTCTTGTAAAGTTCAACTAAATGTTTAGGTCCTGTTGTAGGTTGCCACTTACGATGAGTTGACTAATCAGTAATTTTTCCCCTTAAAGATAAGTAAAATGTTACACACAGATCGTAGCCGCGGGGTATCGACAAGAAAGGCGGAGACGTGTCTTATGACTATATTCGTCAGTCTATAAAACGTTTTATGGATTCGGTTTAAAGTTTTCCAGATCTCACTTGTGGTTTAAGAAAGAATATTTAGAAATTAATCCCAAAATTAACTCGAGAAAAATATGGGTGTGTTTAGCTAGTGTTATATATGAGGTTCGGTTTGGTACTGAGAGTACATAGCTTAAAACCGTAGGAATCATTATGAAATTTACTGTTGACTCGTGTCGTTATTTGATAATGTAGTACAATATCTTGTGTTGTACTTAATTTTTTTCATCGGCTGTGAATTGTGAGTCAGAATGATCGCTGCATTGGATCCCCATTTTCTAGCGCTTAATCAGTTGATGTCAAGAGCAAACTTCCGGGAGGATACTTCGCAATTCTTGATAACGTATTTGGTACGTACCATAATTTTATGGCAATGTATAGTTCATTTTGGTATACAGAAGAATTGCTTTAAGTGTATGTGACAGTGGAAGCAGCGTATCATGTCATGTACGTTATAACGAATTTCAACTTTGTGGAGATGATTAAGTATAATACTCATGGTGTTTCGACAAAATAAAAACTTGATCAATTAACATCAATAGAAGAAAATCAGGCAATGCAGGTGAATACAACTGAGAAAACAGGTTTGAGCGAGAGATCCAAATTCAGAGGAAGTAAGCATACTAAGTTTAAGGTTGGTATGTTAAAGCCCAAGGTCTATAGGGATACTGTAAGGTTTGAATGTCACATCGAAGGGTTTGGAGAAATTCTTTTCTTCTTTCCTATGAATTTGGATCCCATATCCAATCCTTGGATACTTACAACCATATAATTTTTTCAGTGTACTTCAACCCTGAGGTGCGTCACCAACTATTTCGTGTCGACGCGTGATACCTTGACGATGGCGTTCCAATCTCGGACACGCTTCCCGCCGCCCCCACCGCCCCCAGCAGCGAGTTGCGTCGCGAACATCTCGCGCCGCCTTCAACCCCTCATTCCGCTGGTGCGTTTTCACCCCGATGAATTCACCCCCGTCCCGCGCCGGCCTTCGACCCTGCTTCGTCGCAACCCCGTTTCGCTTTGCCACCGCCCCCGATCGCGAATTCAGCGTCGTCGCTTCCACCCCCGAGCCAACGCCACTGGCACCCTCGCGCCGCCGCTCGCATCCCCCAACCCCGGCGCACAGCGTTCCGTACGAAGCGAGCTCTCCTCATAAATTCTATTATTTTGCTATAAATGAGGTATCGACCGCGCGCCGCTCATCCCACTGCGGACGAAGGGTGGCGGTTTGGCTGGTGGCAGCAGAACGGGGTCGTCGGAGGGAGGTTCCTGGGGGTGGGGGTGGTAAAAAATCGCGATGGTTCGCGATGAGTGTGACTCGATGTGCGAGACGCGCTCTGTGTGGATTCGTGGCGATGCGCGCGGTGATGGTGACGCTGGTGACGGGGAGGAGATCGCGGTGGCAATGGTTTTGACGTCGCATCGAGGGCAGTGTGATGGGGTGGCGTGGGGGCGGATGCGTCGGGGGTGGCTGCGATGGTTGCGACGGAGTGGCGGCTGTGTTGTTGGCGGCGAGGGAGGCGGTGGCGGCGGCGACGCTGGCGGCGGTGGAGGACGCGACGGGGGCGGAGCGAGCGCCGGGCCGTTTACTGGTTCTTCCATTACCTGGGTGTCCGTCCGTTCCTCCATTCCACGGGTGTCCGTCCCGCGCGGCGCACAGGCCTACCCGCAAGTCACGTTCATCAACGGAGGTTATCCAGCGCCTCAATGCGCGATGTAATTAAGTTTTACAATACAAATATTACATTAAAAACATTACCAAACAAGTAGAAACAATAATAATCATAATTCGTTCGTTCTAGAATTTTAATTCAAGTTTTAACTATTTTAAATGAATATTTGACAAATTATAATGTGAAACCGTAAAAAAATCTATTTTGTGTATTTCTAATATGTTAACTCATCATCAAGTAAAACAATAATTGATTAGAACAAGTTCAAACATAAATGGAATATTTTCCACATAAATTTAAAATATATGAACAAAAATTGTACTCCATTCGTTTGAATTTTGATATAAATTATTGAATTCACAAATTAACATTTCCTTTTGTGATTGAATCGTGAGTCACAAGGAATCTAGCACATTGAACAAATTGTCAGTTTGAGATCCCTTTCGTTAAAGGGCAACTTCACCTTTCTAGTGTCCTCGTCTTAAATTTATATTTTGTGTTTTAAAGAATATGAAAACGATCTATTATAATTTTCGTTTCATAATTTATAATATTGCGTTGAAATCTGTAAATTTGTATACAATTTACGTGTATTGAACACAGTGCAAAGAAACAAATATGCGATAAAATTATTTACATCTATTATTTCATTGATCTACACGTTTAATTCAAGTTCTATATTGCTCACAAAACTGTCGTGTGATTACGGTCATTGTTCCTTATGATCATCTCAAATCGCTGCGAGATAATTCCGTCACTTTAATGTGCAGAAGCTTGGCAAGTGTACTTACGAGCTATTTACAGGGAGAGGACATAAAACGACTGAGTGAAACATTAACTTACATCGTTCATTCAATAGTTTCTTGTGTGCGAGATATCTTCTAAGGGAGATTGAACAGTTCGAGAATTCTGTTTTTCTTTTGTAGGGACGACATTAATATATGTTTCGTTTTATCTCATTATTGATGTGCTTCGTGATATGATATAGCGTATCCTAAATGAATTTTTATTATAATGAAATGAAATTTTACAATAATGAAATGAACGATAAGAAGAGATAGTTCCCTGAATGCTATTATTGTTTTCTTATTATTCATATAAGTTTAGTTTTGTCTGTACTCAACATTGGCACGGTTGTGTACATTCATTCTGTAGCTCCATCCTGGCCCGGGTTTTTATCCGATTTTCCTTCGGATAGAGGCGCGTTTTATATTTAGGTTCTTGCATAGAGGAGGTGGTGTAATTGTTGAAATAATTACTCTTGAATCTAGAATTATTTAGTAGTTACGCTCTGTAAACTATAAATTCCGAATCTATAGTCAGTTGATATTACGAACTTGTGAACTATCGTTTTTATGTTTAATAAATACTAATTTGTTGGTATTCTGTTATCATAATACCTAACTTACTTTGTACTCTTGTCTTTTCAATTCACCTTTGCCTTTAGGACCCTTGATCGGAATTGATGGGATGGTCCCTTGCTTTATTCGAGGAGCAAATTAGTTTATTACTCTCCACGTGGTTATGCGCAGTTTGTAACTACCTTTTGGACAATAAATCTATTTTATTTTAGTTGCCACTGCGTAGGACCGTGTTCTGATGTTGCGATGATAAACGCATAAGTGTTTTGTCTATGATATGTGAACATAAAAACTATGTCCACTAAGAAATCGCCCTGGGATGTAATGCATTCGTGGCATTTGAATGGAGTGTTTCAAACTTATATAGTGTTCGCTGAAATGTGATACAATGAATGACTAAAAATGTACTTATTTTTTAATTTCCCTCATGAGTTTTCCTTCTTTCGCACATTTTTTTCCAGTGGACGCGAGAAACTTTTATGAAATTCCACTTTTGGGACACCATGCCTTTATGTTGCGATGTAATGAAATGATTTAAGTTTAAATAAATGTCTAGACTTATACGTTTCATTATATTTTCCTGTAGCTATGTTTCGAAATCTGCGTGTTATACCGTTATTTTCTTGCCTGTATTCACCTTTGTAACAAATATTTGAAAATTTACGTTTCTTCACAAAATAAGATGTGCCGAAAGTCAATATAGTTGCTTGGTTTGTAGAAATCAAAGTCAATGTAGTTTTTTCCTTTGGTTTATTTCGTTTTTTTAAATTGTAAATGTTAAAAAGTTGGTTTAGATGAACCAAATTCGTAATACGGACCTATTTTCATCCATTGTTCTTCTGATACAATGACCCAAATAAAGAAAGGTAATATTTCAAAAAATTAAAAAAGCATTCAAAACTAGTACGGGTTCTTTGACGGTTTTACATACCAAATTCATGCGAAGTCTTGTGACCCATTGTATTGTGAAAGCAGTACAACTGTTGTGCTGTTTTCCTTTTGTCTCACGAAACTTAACAATAAACGAAGACTTTATGAAGCATCACCTGACAGGTTGTTCACGAAGTTAGTACAATTTTCCTTAATTTTTACTTAAAAGAAATAACAAATTAATATTACAAAGTTTAAATGTATGATTACGACCCCCTCCCGGTCAAGAAAAATATAATTGTAATGATAACATCTTTTTGGCGAGTGTTTAAGTATGGCGGAACAAAATAAAGGAAGGAACAAGAGTTGCTTTTAAGGAAAAAAAAAAGTCTGACTTTCGGCGTACACAAAGGATATTTTTGTGACAAGATTTACGAATTGTGGAATTATCAGCAATTAAGTTAATTTTTCTTTCGTTGAAATGCTGTTTTAAGATTCATTACTCGTATTACGCAATACCTCGTAGTTGTGAGACTTAGTTCATATTTTAAACATACATTTAACTACGTATTCGTTGGAGAGATGTGTGAATGTTACATTTTCATTTTATGACTTCATTTTGGCGGTGCGGTTGGAACCACAAACCCTACTCTTCCACCTAACCACGATTTGGATAAGTAAATTGTGAAGGATGAGCGAAGTGCATGAAAATCTAAGGTATCAAATTGAGATTATTGTAGGATAAATGAGGGAAACCCCAGTTGAAAACCTCACCCAATACAGCGAGTGTGGGGATCGAATCTGCGCTCTTCCTCTCAGCAGTACATTGGCAGAGGACACGGCGGAACCTCACCGCACCATACAACGAAGTTAACGAAAAACAAGGCATCGATTCTGATTAATGTGATTTTAATCAATATACTTTTTTGTTTTTTTTTGTACCGATAAGTGAGACTTGAGGGACACCTATTTTTGTAATATATATGAATGAAATACCATGTAAAATTAAGTTTCGTGATATATTTAAATTAATTTATCAATTTTGTCACCGCGACAATAATTGTTATTGAATGCACGCAGATGTTACACGTGTGTGCACGTGAATGCACGTTATACATCGTAAGTAGATGTGTGTAGATAAGCTGTAGAAAGGACTGCATTTCCTCTTTCGTAAATAACTCACGAAGATGTTCCTCATACGGGGCAGTGACAAAAAGCAAGCGTAAAGACGAGTTTTGTAGATACTATATATAATACCATATAAATTAAATAAAATGCGAAGGTTTATATAGGGGTAATATTAAAACATAAATACTCACAAATATATACTGCTGCTCACATATTTAGTGAAATATTATATTAAGTTTTGAAGGGAGAGGGGTTGGAGAGAAAGGAAAATAATGTGTGCTTTTATATATTGTCAAAATATATAAATATATTTTAATATTTGTACCAATAAATTACCTGGTATTTTACTCTATGTTGCATAATATGATGTTATATTATATATTGTAAAATAAGAATGTATAGATAAGAGAGGGATCAAGACTTGCGGGGAGGAGTGTGCCGTGTGCGCGCGACGCGCGGCTGCGGTAACTGCGAAGGAGGTGGAATGGAGGAACGGGCGCTCGACGGCGGACGCCCAGGTAATGGAAGAACGCGATAGATGTGCTGCTGCTGCTGCTCACTGGGTGCGGGGGCGGGGGGACGGGGGGTAGCGAGAGACAAGCGGGTGGAGGGCGAACGCCGCCGCCGCTGCCGCGCGCTATAGCTGGCGTTGCGGAGCCCCTGCTCGCCCGCGGGGGTGGGGGCGGGGACGGAGTCGGGAACTGCTTCAGCCGCCTCAGCCACAGTCGTCGCCACCGCTGCCTCGCCTTCATTGCTTTTCCGTCGTCCAATTCCATCTCGACGCACGAACCTTTTGCGTCGGGGTTCCGCCAACGTTGGAACTCGCGCTGCCACCAGTTCAATTGCACCGGGACTCCGACACAGGAGTACTCGACTCCGTTCCCCGTCGCTACCAGAATAGCGATACCATCATTGTAGTCTAGTACTATGCACCCACCTCTATCGCAAATGCAACCACAACCCCTTCATCAGTTATCTCATCACCTGTACTATCTCCGCTCCCAACACAATCATCTTTTCTTTTTTCTTCGCCTTTTTGTATTTCCTTTCGAATCGTGAAAGAATACAATAATTTTCGACATTTCTTGCTACCCCAGATCTTAACTGGCGCTCACCTTATCGAGTATTGATATGAAAATGAAGCTGGTGATGACCTGGTGATTTAGTGAATATCATGGCGGATGAAATAATGTTCTCACACATCAACCATTGCATGAGATTCGAACCTGGAGAGGGTAGTAATTGTTGTTCACCGCAACGTAACTACTATCATTATCATCATGGTAATAGATAATTCACTATCGCCATTTCGTAAAAATTAGTTTTCACTGACGCATTCATCCAGTGACGTCCAGTCGGTCCTTCGGGCCGCAACAGAAATGCTTCTGAACTGTATCCAGTAACCAGTAAACAGTAGCATCCAGATCCATTATCTCCAGTACGACGTAATCTTCTCCGTTTATTCTCTCCTCATTCATTTCTCCTTTCACTTGCGATATTGTGTACCTATTGTTAATGTTGTCTACTGTCATTGATACGAGTACTTATTTCTGGACGCCATTCGCACACTAAAACCCTAGATTTGTCCTCTCTTTTTTCCCTTAGATTTTTATTCGTTTCATACGTTTCCCCTACTTAAATGGTATTTTCATCGGTTTGATGATTTTATTATTCTGCCTGACATTAATACTTCTTTCGTCCTTTCCAAAATCAAAGTTTCTACTTTGCAATTCCACTCGTACCACCGCAACATGGGAAAAGTGCAACTAAAAGAAATTTCCTCGATTTGCGCATGTACTGGAAAGTAACTCATATTTACTCTTTAGATATTGTCAACATTGTTTCTTAGAAATTTTATTATTATGTTTTTACACGTATTAACTAAATGAAGTCGAAAATGTGATGTATCTTTTGTAATAGTTTTAGATAAAGTTTACAGAATGTCTTAGGTTTGTATACAATTTTATAGGAAGCTTGACATTAGTGAAGTGGAACATTATACAAGGAGGAAACTTTTAAATCGTATTAAATTCATTTATATGGCTACCTTAACTTCAACAAGAGAATTGTGCTGAAGCAATTTTGAATGAAATATCTCGTAGGCAATTTGCGTTTCTAAAGCTAAGGCGATGACTTTATCCTTATTTCGAGTGTTTTGCCACTGAATATGAACGTTTTTTTAATATAAAACCAATGTGGTGATATTAAATTCCAAAATATACGGTTTCACGAATCTAGAAAACAGAACTATTCTCCAATGTGTTCTGAAAGTTTGGATACTCTGTCCAGGAGATAACACTTTATATAAAACAGGACTACCATTAAAAAAAATATCACCAAGGTGTGTCGACTTACCACATTAGTAGAATACATCATACTTAACACAAATCACTTAATTTGGGATTTTGATCATCAGATGGATGAAGTCGTCTCGAATAAAAATCAACATTTCTTTTCCTTTTTTTAATCGTTTTCATTTGTGTTTGTTTATAGAAAAGGACATATGAATGAGACATCTGGTCATACAATTAAGAAACATGAATACCATTTTCTCCACTTTTTACGTTGAGGTAATTGAAATGGTACAAAGATAGGAGGTTAGATAAAAATACGTGAACGACGACGTCTTTACACTGTTGATAATGTGTTTTTATTAGAGCCATCGGCCAAGTATCACAACATCTTTTTGAAGTCTGATGTGGAGGATAGCATGGCTTTCACGTACAACGATACGACAATATAGTCCAAAATGGAACCTTGTGGAATCCGGGGATATGAGACAATGGTTGGATACTTGATTTTTAGTACTGGAAATTTCGATTCGTTGAAACCTATCCGTTAATTACGAAAGTACTGATCCACGATTGTTACTGGAATGCATTTTCAAAGAGTAAAATCTGTGATCGATGTCATCGAGTGCTTAAGAAAAATCAAAAAAAGAAAATTGTAGAGAATAACGGGGAGTCATGAAAGAAAAAAATAAGTTATTAGTGAAGCAGGATTTCATAAAATCGTCAAGTTTTAGAGACGTCATTATGATATTAAAAAAGTAGACGGATGTAGAATATGTTTTCCAATATTTTAAAAGAAAATAGGAAAAAAGTATATTGAAAATTTTTACTATTTAATTTTACGAAAGGATGTTTTGTGGGTAATAACTCATTGAACGTAGATGTCGTCGTAGTTGTGCGGGATTTTTGATGGACCGTTTCTGTAGGAATAGTTTTTATTAATCTACTTTAAACTGTGTGAAGCGGACGGGATCGAACCAATTCAAACTCCCAGGTGACGTTGTATCACATCAAGTAGATAATCTTTCCCGTATTACATACATTGAAAGTATTGAATACTAACATAAACAATTCCACATAAAAGACAGTGGTAGTTTAGTAGTAGCGTCTTCGCATTCACGATCCCGCTGAGTGTTCGAGTGAGGGTTCAAACCCCGCTCGGCCGAACAAGGTGAGGTTTTAAGCCGGGTGTTCTCTCACCTACTCCAGACAAATGTTGGTTCGGTACCGTAAGTTCCCCGGTAACACAACATCTCTCCTTCTCTATTCCCTTATCCACGTCCAACGGCTAGGTGGAAGAACAGAACTCATGGTGTGAACCTCGACAAAAGTCATTAAATATAAATATATAAAGAACATTTTCAGTGGAAAATAATGAAGATTTAAGAAATTTTTTTCAGAAAACAGGTACCGAGCTGATCATGGGATATTCAGCGAATTGGTTTAATCGCATTAATGATAAAATATTCTTCATAACGATTGAGCACTGTATAAATTGTACGAGGTTCTTCCCTCTGCATCTAACGTTTCCTTCCTTATTGTGATTTACTATCACCGTGAGTCCAAAACAAATGAAAGGAAACAGGATGAGAAGAACCACATGCGATCCGACGTATCTGTAACATTAGTACGTATCCCCCTTCTGATGGGAACTCCCATAAAAGATGAAACTGATCCTGACAGTAATGTGAACTGAACTCTTGTTTTTGCACCAGTAAGTTATGAGACGATCCATACGTCAAAGCTGGATGAAGGAAGATGCAAACAAAGTTCATTTCTTTTTCGAACTGAATAAGATTGATTGTGAAACGGGACCTTCTCACGCCTGGGAAGAAGGCGACCAAGCGAAACAATGCCACGCTAATATTTCAAAGTTTATTACGGACCCACTTGGAGTAACTCGGTGATGTCCACGAATTTTACTTGCTACGTTAGCGTTCACTCCTTTGTTATTATTCAAGGTGGTATCAGCACTTCGTTATTCAAATCTCTAATATGTATAATTGTCTTCTTATTCTAATCATTAAAAATACCAATATGAATAATAATGAAGAAAAAACATTGTTTAATTTGTATGTACCAATTAATAACTTAGTATAATGGTATTTCACTCCTTCTAGTTACTTACAAAATTCTGTCTAAAACCCTTCTCAACCGTGCAGAACCTCAACTTGACGAATATTCCGGAAAGGAAGATCGCGTGTAGAACAAATTATGAATCTGAAAAACTCGATGTAACACTTCTACAATGCATCGACCAAAAAGTATGTCATCACGTTCTTGGACTTCAAAAAGACATATGACAGCATAGACCGAGAATCTCTCTTCGAAACACTAGCAGAATTTGGACTAGATCAAAAATCAACAAACATCATAAAGGAAACGCTTACAGAGACCTGATCTAAAGTTAAATTTATGGGAGAACAAAGCAAAGGATTAAAATAGACGCGGGAGTACCGCAAGGGGACGGTCTTTCTCCTCTACTTTTCAACTGCGCCTTGGAAAAAGCTGTACGTGAATATGGAGAAAAACAAGGGCTCTAACACATCGATTAGGACAAAAATTCAAAGTTGTAAGTGTGGACTGTTTAGCCTTTCCAGATGACAGGGTACTAATTGCAAAGGACATTCCAAATGCACAAAAACAACTTGAAATATTACAAGAACAAGCAGCAAAAGTCGGATTGCAAAATTTCATTTGAAAAAAAAAAAATTATGATGTCAAAGCAGACCCACAGAAACTTAAAATTGGCTATAACAAAGTATCCCGCGTTAAAGAATTCAAATACTTAGGAGAATGGGTTACTGAGAATTGTAATGAAAAGAAATCCATAAAAGCAAGAATTCTGAGAATGGAAATTAACAAAAAATATATATAACCAAAAATGCTTGACATGGAACTGCAAAATTTGCCGCTACCAAACAAGTGCTCAAACCGGGAACACTCTACGCATCTGAAACACTTAACCTTCAACATAGAACATTAAAACAACAGAAGTTAAAGAACGCAAAATTATGACAAAAATCATTGGCCCCAAAATCAAGAATGAAACAAATTACCCGAAACCAAATGAGGAAATCTACAAATAAAATTCCCAAAATTACAGATACAATACGAATGCGAATAATCCATTTTATGGGGTATTTAGAAAGACTAAAACCCAACAGGCTAAAACACCAGATTCACAATCTTTCGAAAAATGAAACCACCAGGTACAATTGGTACAAACAAACGGAAAAGGACCTTGAAGAATTAAGATCTCCAAACTTACAAGATCGTGATATAATTAGAAATATGACTAAATCACGGGGTTTCAAGGAGGAATAGAAAAAACGGAACTAAGTACATGGTCTGAGCAACAAAAGCGGACCCAGTTGTTGCGTATGAGGGATTACTGGGCTAAAAAGGACAATAAATGTTGATTCCGCGTGGTCCTAAGCGACCCATTCGCGAAGAAGAAGATAGTACACAGAATATTCCAGGTCTGTCCTGTCTTGAAATTTACGCATCTCACCTCGAAAAAAGAGAAAAAACCATCTTTTCCCCACACGTCCGGTGACCTGTAGATGAAAAAGTGACGTAAAAATAAGACGGAAATTTTTTTAACACTTTTCGTGATTTAAATGTTGGTCTTCTTTTGTAAGTGTTTATCATCTATAAGACGTGATGTACTACACCACGAATTATTATTGTAATTATTTCATTTAAATGACCGGTGAATTATGTTTTTCAAGTTGAAGTCACAATAAGTACATGTTTCTCTGTTCATTTATGGAGATGTAAGATATCTTGGTGATTAAATTCTACCTACGCTAGTGCTACCTTAACGAAGACTAAAATACGACATTTACTTACATTAACTCGCAGATCGTGAAAGATAAGAAAAATTCGAGAGAAAACACAATACGATAATTCCCCCCATGAAAATAAGAAATTCGGACGATACTTCTTTTTAAGTCCCTAAAACACAAAAGCCATGTTCTCTGAATATTTATTCATAATATTTTTCTTAGTTTTTTTATCATATTTAATGAAGTGAGTTACACTGTTATTTACTCTAGACAGCACCGTTTATACACAGAAATGAATATTTTTCGATGCATTAGTAGGATGAGCAGTCTCAAACTGGATGTCATTCAGTATATTTTTTGATGCTCCATACATGCAGCTGGTGATCATAATATATGTAAGGGAGTCGCTTGTATGTTGTTGCATATCAAATCCTTAAACTTATGCGTCTCCGAAAGTTTTTCTAATACAACATAATAAATTAAATTATTTGCTGTACTGGTAGAATTTAGAAATTTTGAATTACCTCTGAAAAAAATGTTATGTTGTTTCAGTCATGACTCGTTTCGCAGTAAAAGGTACTTTTTATTATCGTGAAAATGCATTTTAATTTCTTGATAAAGATTTTTAGTTGAAACACTGTGGATGTACGTTCGGAACTGTGACAATTCTATTCATATTTCTATTATACAGTAGTTTGAGTATTTTATGCACCAAAGAAAAAAAAATGGAAATAAATTTTCAAATAAAGTACTCATCGACCTTTTATAATAAAGTGCATTTGGGACTATGAATTATTCATATTCACGTTGTGCGACTCTTTTTCGAAATGTCAACAGCTTGTGATCAAAGTATGTTTTTTGTTACTTTTTAAGAGAAAGAGAATTTAATGGTATTTTTCTACACCATTTAACACGAGTGTTATGCGTATGTTTGTTCTCCTTCTCTCGAGAACGGCCTATGCAATGTTGATGAAATTGTAACATGAAAAGTAATCTAACATGGTCTTATTTATGAGTAGGATCGTTTTGTATTGAAAAAATACTAGGAAATTCCTAAATTTTGGATTCTGAAGAATATATAAGTTGTTTACTATGCGTAAATGTAAAAGTCAAGGCCTACTAAAGAAACATGAAAGTTTAATGTTTCGTCCATGCCTAAATACAAGGAAACAACTCAATAAAATAAACTCTCTCTTTGAGATCAGAAATCTGAAGAAGCGTGGTGAAGACGGTATCGACGGGTCTTCTACGGAAATAGTAGCGTAAGTAATTTTCAACTGAGAAAGCTCAATCTTCCATATTTTCATGAGAGACTTCCAGAACTACCTGGCGTTGCCCGGAATTTGAAAGAAAACTTAAAACAATAATTACTGGACATTCAAACTTAAAAAAAATGCACAAATATGACATAAAGATTATTTTTTGCATTGTTAAATAAATATACAAAAAATTACATTAACATTCAAAGAAAAAAAAGTTCTGGCAATTGATATATTTTACCCTACTGTCAGTATTAACACACCTGTAAACAGGTCTGGGTGTTTATTAACTAATTTTGCCTGCCGTTGTTCGGAGTTCTTTTGTAATATTTTTAATTCATATCTTAGTTCCCGTATTTATGTACTTCCGTGCTATTGAATGAAATGCCGCGAAGAAACCCAACAAAAATACACAACTTTTCAATGTTGTATGCTAATATGTACGTACTTATGAATTTGTTTAAAATCCATGCAGAAGGAAAATACAGTTTACAGAAAGCTTAATATACAAAACGTACACTTAAGATCTCTAAATTCTTTGGTTTTCATTTTCTTTTAGGTTACGTACTTGAAAACAATGTTCTTCACAACCGTTATATAATTTCGCTTCTACGATTCTGTCACGTAGATTATACGTTCAGTGGATTGTCCGCCTCACGTAACGCAATGGAAATCTGTCGGACGCATAACTAAGTTTTACAGACAACAGTCATGCGAGCGAAGATTGACATCTACTTGTTAGCAGCCAATTTTAAATTTTTTTTTCTGCTCTTTTGATTCATCAATATTAATCATACTTTGCATGTACCTGAAATAATCTTTAAGAGGAGTCCTTAAAAATTTCAAATTATTTCATCGATTACTTTCCATGCAACAGACATAGCAAATAATTCACTTCTATTAGTATAGGTAAGGGTAGTAATGTATGGTGGTAAATTAAAATTAAAATGTAGAAATATCACACTTTATATTTCGATATAAGAGTAGCGATGTCCCTCACCGCAGAAGCCAACATCAGTACATGTGTATTTTTAGTTTCCTCCACAAACAACTGCAACATTATCACTGTCCAATCGAAAAAGTCTCGCGGAAGATTCTGTGCAAAAGAGTCACACTGTGTAATAAATAATCTCGTACGTAAGAAATCCCGGGAAAAGCGTTTAATGTGTGACCTAGATCACTTGCTCATGCCTCTAACACTCATTTTTTCCTTTGTTTTGAAGGACCTGAACCGGTAGTACGTGGGTAATATTACTTACACAATTAAGATAACATTTTATGGTGTAGCTATGAGGTTCAGGTCATCAGGTCTGCTCTTCCACCTATCCATAATTTGGATGTGGCAATTAGGAAGGAGATAAGTTTGGTTGCCAGAGAATGTAAGGTACCGTATCGACATTGTTCTTAGGATTGGAGAGAGAAACCCCAGCTGAAAACCTCAACCCGAGCGCTCCCGTTTAGCGGAATGTGGAAACTACCAATACACCACCGTTTTCAGTATTCGACCACTTCTCATATAAAATTTAAAGTGTCAGTCTGATATGTTGAACTTGTTCAAATGACGGCATCTAATTGATTACTGCTGGAAATATGACAGCAAAAATTTTTTGTTTCTTATTTTCTTTATTTCTTTCTGCATCTATATCATTGATATGGTTTAGTTTTTCCACCTGTTTTCTAGGTGTGAATGCAAGTGTGTTCTTGGAGTTAAAATCGGGTTATTTACAAAGCTCAAAGTTTTAGCAATCACGAAAATATTTCAAAATCAGTAAATTCATTTATTAAGATTTATATTATTTTATATTCTGTGTTTTCCGCAATCGTTTGCAAGGATAGAGACCGTGGTGTGAAATGAAGTTAGGAATCAGCTATTTGGTAATGGTAGTATAACCATAAAGTGTCAATACATTAAAATCACAGCGCGCCCTATACAGCCAATGCCAAAGAAAAAAAAATCATGCAATTTATTTATTGCCGCTACAGGTGCTCAGGAAGTAAGGAGGAGGTAAGGAGTTACTTTACGGACGGTTTCACTTTCTCAAATACGTAGTATATAGAAATTATTGTAATTGTGAATAAAATTCGAATGTGAAATATCGACGGAAATATCCGTTTTGGGCGATCCCCGATTCTGAAAAAGTGGTTTTTGTCTGTCCGTCTGTCCGTCCAACCGACCGACCGACCGACCATCTGTGCACTGCGATTCTGAGTAAACGGATGAATCAATTCACAATTTGTATTTACGCTAGAATTTACTTGTTTTCGATGTCGATTTTTTTAACTTTAAAACCAAGGGTACTTCACATAAAGGTCAAAGTACTCCTTTGAACTCAAAAAACGGCTTCAACAATTTTGCTTACATTTCCTGTACGTACAGTATAATTAGGACGCATTACATCCACATTAGCGGTATTTCGCTTGAAAGTACGCTTCGATATAGACGCAATAAAAGAATTTCTGTCTGCTGCACTTACACATTGTTGCAATACTGTTTCAAGGAGCTTGAATAATATTTAGCTGTGTAAATGGACCAAGCAGAAGTAGAATACACTTTTAGTGTACTGAAATGAAAGATATGATAATGATAAAATACATAGGAGGATAGCAAATGCACTGCGGATACGATAATACACCAATTTCTGTCTACAACGAAATTACATTTATATAACACTTTTACGATATTTATAAGACTGATACGTCGATGTATGTTTTGAACTAATAATCTGAATATTTGTTTTACTTTCAAATAAAAGACAGTAATAAGTAATAAGTTCATCTAGCGACTTGGAGCATGAATAGATCACTGGAAGACGGCCAAAATATAGATGGCCCTTTCACTATATAATTTTTTCTCACTATGCTGCAGACGGAGAAACATGAGAAATTATGTACAATGGTACAATGGTTTTGCACCGCTAGTTTATTTCTTATTGAACACCGGAATTATACATTCCATTCTTAAGCACTTCATAGTATACTATTCCTCGAAACAAAATGCTCGTGTGCTCGGTGGTTCCTCAATTAATCCTTGATGTGTGTTGTGGCTATTATCGTATCGCATCGATTTGTCCTAATCCCTCTTTCCTGGGAATGAGGTCATTGCTCGCGTGCTTTGAAGATGCGTGTGGGAGGGAGGCTTCTCTGTAAATGATGCAAGATGAGACGCTCATCGTCAAAACATTGAAGAGCACAACTCATCGCTTTCGGCATTCGTAATGGAAATGGCGTAGTGGTCTCCAACGGCGACCTACTGTTTACGGGCCCTCGAACACGAATATTAATTTAAGTAAATGAAATATATTTGAAAACAATATTATTAAAACTCAAACTTATACAAATTTATTTTTCAAAAATTTGGGGATAGTGTTTTGGAATAGTATTTCAATATATTTCCAATTTTAGGAATTTGTTTTCATTATTAGTACTTCAAAATATTTCAAAAGGTCACTCTTTTACGCGCCTCTCCGTGACCTTCAAGTAGGGTGCGGTGTGATTAGTAATCCCCATACGGGTCGCTTTNGATGAGACGCTCATCGTCAAAACATTGAAGAGCACAACTCATCGCTTTCGGCATTCGTAATGGAAATGGCGTAGTGGTCTCCAACGGCGACCTACTGTTTACGGGCCCTCGAACACGAATATTAATTTAAGTAAATGAAATATATTTGAAAACAATATTATTAAAACTCAAACTTATACAAATTTATTTTTCAAAAATTTGGGGATAGTGTTTTGGAATAGTATTTCAATATATTTCCAATTTTAGTTCGAACGGTATATCATCATTATCATAATTATTTATTGTTATTTTTTAAAAGGTGTTTTCCTGGTATAATTTTCCAAGCAGGTGTCCCTATCTATCGTTATTGTAAGAAATTTTTAACTACGTTGCATATATTAAGAATAATGGATTTCTGCATGACAATACCGTTTTGTTTTTTAAGGAAGATTTTGTTTAAGTTTCTCTGAACCAGAATATGTACTTTAAAAAATAATGGGAAGTTTTTTTGTCCGACTGCTGTTGAATGTGAAATATTCTCTACGTATATACAGTGGGAAGTTTTCCACTGCTGTTGAATGTGAAATATTCTCTACGTAGGTCTTTTAAATGTTGTTAATATTTTTATTGTTAATAATAATAAAACATGGTAATTATGTCACATGGCGCCCACGCTCCCACATATGAGTCAGATGCGCCTTTTTATGTTAAAAGCTTGAACATGACATTTACAGTTATATCAACAACAACACAAAATGTCACTAAACTAAACGCTTCAAAGAATCTATCCCATTATACTGTGAAATTGAAATTTTATAAATGACTTAGAGGTAGAATATTATATGTACTAATACAAATCAAAAGTAATGCGTAATAAATTAATTTTTAATTTGAAAAATCTACTAGAGCAATCGTACTTGGAAAAGAGACGACCTGAGATGTTTTCTCTTCCTCGTTTTTGAGTATCCTGAATTCTCTAAAAGTAAATTAAAACCAATATATATTAACTCGTCTGATAAAATTTGCTTCTTATGGGGCTAATAATATTTTAATAAAAACATCTGGAAGTTGTACAAGCTCGTATAGATAATGCATAAGAAGGGATGGTTTTGGAATAAATTCCCATGTAATTTCGAATCGAATTCATTAAAAATTGCTTACGTGCATTTCCGAACAATTAAGAAAGTTGTTCAACATAGAATGTTGCAAAAACAGATAATTACAGTCAAACTAAAGACCATTCTTAATATACTGTTTCAATTTAAATGTTATAATTATTGTCTCGCAGTTTTTAATACAACATTATTCAAGAATAACCGTTAAAATGACTGAATTTTTAATAGAAACAGATTAGAACACGTTTTAAAAAATTCAATAATTCAATGTACTTGACTAGCGTCTGGCTTGAACATTCAACCTTAATAGTCGAGAATTAGATAATGCAACGAGGACCAGTTCGTGGGTGGAGATTACAGGATACATACAGGAGATACTGTGACATTTCCATGCCATTAATTACCAAGAGGAAGGGCATGTATTTTTGGAGAGAAATGTCAATGGTGAGAGGACAATAGCGTCGAGCGTTCGTTGTGTTGGTAGCATTGTGGGTGCGAGCGTCCTCTCGTGGCTCTTGGGAACTTTGATGACACTACAGTGTGGGTAGGAGTGGGTTTAAGTCCTAGGAGTGGGTTTAAGTCCTAGGACTTGAAAACCGTAGATACTCATCGACGCACCTCCTCGTTACAGTCTCCAAAATATAGGCTTGTCAGCTTAAAGGAAATAGACTGAGAGTCATGTTACGATAGTATTCATACCTTGATATTTATTTATAATTTCTATACAACTATTTCAAATAATTTGTAATTAAACAATTCTTAAAAATAATTTGTTACATAAACTAATTTTTCCTGGGATATATTCTTATTGCTGAAAATATTCCTAACAATGAATTCTCTTCTTAGGTTAATTTTTCGTGATTTTTCCTAAAACAGCTTACTTTCTTTCACATTCAAGTCGGGTATACGGAGCAAAATCACTTTCATAGAAAGATTTTACGCTTGTCAGCAATGTGTACAATGCTTCGGTCGTCAGGGGTAATGAATAATAATAATAATAATAAATTTATTGTCAAAAAACAGTACAAACTGCTTATGACTACGTGGAGGACAATAAACTAATTTTACTCTCCGAAAGTAAACAAGGTACAATCCCATCAATTTCGATCAAGGGCCCTAAGGCAGAGGCGGTTTCAAAAATTTCAGCAAAAATTCCTAGATAAGATAAAAAGTTAGCTGCGACTAATAATACTGATAAAATGTCAATATGTTTGGGATTTAACGCAAAAAATTTACATGTACAAATTGTTATCGAACTATCGAATATTATGAGTATAGTGTTTAAAAATCAAAACGATTGAAATAACACTAAATTCACGATTTATTATTACAATAAACATGCCTCTAGACAAAGCCTAGAGAACCTGTAAAAGAAATCCGCCTCTACCCGAAGGAAAACCGGAGAAAAATCCGGGCCAGGATGGGGCTACAGAATTAATATACACAACCGTGCCAAAGTTGAGTACACATAAAACTAAATTAATATGAATCATAAGACACTACAATCATGCAAGAAAATAATTTTTGAAATTGTTATATGTTATTTAAAAAGTACTACAGCAATACATGACAAGTATAAGACACCATTTTATGATACAAGTGTCATCAATATACATCTTATTTTTGAGATATTTACAGGTATCGTGAAACAAGAATGGAGCATCGTTTAAAGAAAACAATTTATTAAAGAACTAGTTGACGATCCAATTTCTTGATGTATCTCGAATTCAGTGCAACGTGCGGAAATATTGTTTGGTGATCCATTTTAATGTAATAGACGAGAGTATTTATTTATTGCTTCTCGTATAATGTAAACTTTATAATGTTTAATTGTATGTAAATTATACAATATTAAATTTTGTTCTTCGAAGTATTCATGTTTTCTTTTACCGGAAGGCTGGGTCCCGGATTGAATGATATTGCAATAGCTCCGAAAGAGGAGCATTCTATATTATTGTTGACAACAGCAGTGTAATAATCTCCGTACAAAATAAAAGAACAGCAATTGCTTGAAAATAGTTGTTGTTTAGTATCACTTTTCTCAGAATTTTGTACAGAATCTAGAATTAAACTAATTTTCCGCCTTTTACTTGCAAGAGAGATATACAGGAGATGAATCATTCCGGTCGCCAAGGGTAAGGATTCTGGTGTGAGTGAAAGGTTGTGTGTCAGGTAGCAGCACAGGATCAAGACGTCTCGGAGCGTAGAAGTCGTATCAGAAAGAGGGAGGTAGCCAGCCGCTGTCATGTTTTACAGTCTATAGTTGTCCTAGTTTTTCACTCTCTACCCGCTAGGCATTATTGTGTTGCGGGATGCGTCACCAGGCTCAAAACCAATGTTATATTTTGAATAAACAGAACATTAGAAGGGTATTCGTATATGAGAGATTATTGTAATCGAAGATCCTAAAAAGTTTAATTCTAATTTTAATTCCAAACCCATAAAAACATGGGTACGTAAATGCGGTTGTTATTGTGGAGCGATCCATTGTACCTAATGTCAATGTTCTTGCTGGCTCTTTTGGAAACTAGGCACGAAAGAAATGTTGCCAAGTCAACTTAGTCACAGAAATTATAACGGAAATGATTTGTGTTTTTAGTTTTTAGTTTGTTCTTATAAAGGTGGATGACGTTCCTGTATTCAAAATCGAAAGTTTTTCTTTTGAAAGGGCATAAATAGTACTATATCTCTCAAATTAGGAACGGATTAAGTAACGACTGGTTTATTAGATATTATTCACTTAACGGAATGGTAAATTTTTCTTAATGGAAATGATTTACACGTGTAAGGTTGTGAGCTGTGAAGAACGTGGTTTGAATGTCACTGAAAAGAAGGCAATAATTGACCACTTCCTATATTAAGGTAAATAATTAAACACTAAATCATTATTAAAATTATCTATTTACCGATTGTATTCTTAATAAATTATATAATTGGGTTATGCGGTTATAAATTTTAGACAATCATTTCACTAAACTTCACTTTATTAATATTTACGGTAAATTGCCAACGTTTCGACGCTGATCAGCATCATCAGGGCAGCTGAATAATTACTTTCATTCAAATTTAAATCTTAAGTTACATTAAAATTTGCAATATACTTGAAGTCTACTTCTGTAAAAACGTATCGGTGACAGATCGTTCACCTCGTCCAAACAACCTCTACGACTGTAGAATTACATTTCAAAATCATGTTATGTTACTCACTGACAGAAAGCTATTCGACTGCGCTAAAACCATGATATTAATACTGTGAATGAAATAAATAGAACGCAGAAGATATAAAATGAATGTTTAAAAATGTTAACAAACATAAATTAAGTTTAGGACAAGTAGAAGTGAAAATGAGAATAATAATTTGTTTTTTTTTCTATTTTACTTCATTGTGATTACAGTTCAAAGAAAATAGTTTTAATACTTGAAGTATGCGCTATGCAATTTGAATAATTTGAACTATATTATTTACAATAAGTAGAATCATACTTATGAGTGGACTCGATATTACGGAATATTTCTTTTTGCGTGTCGTCACTGGAAAAATAAAGTAGTAAGGAGAGGAGTCTTCGCTTCATCCGGCATTCTCATTTCCTCTTCCGCCGGAGACCCTTCGCTGAGAGCGCATCCAATCAGGAAGCAGGATTTCTCGCTTTTCGTTTCCAGTTCTTCCGCTGTAGATATCTCACGGTTAGAAGAAGCATCGGCGAGAAAATGTTCAGGTACAAAACTTGAGAAACCTTCATAGTTGCGCTCCAGTTCACTTTACTATTTTCCCTTCGTCTTACTTAACTAATCGTCATAAATGTGGTGAAATTACAAAGAACGTTTTCTAGTCGTTTGACGAATGGTAATCTTGGATTTTAACAACGAACCATTCGTTTAAAAATTTTATGTATAACATTTTTAAACTATTAGTTCCTCATTAAAATTTATGATTTGCATATCGTAAGCAAATATTACGATAAAAAGATGAAATAACTGTAGTTAAAAGATTCACTAAAAAAGGAACAATTACACAGATTATCGTTTGATATTACTCGACGACATATGAAAGTCTTACGTGCGTGAAGGATTTAATTTGCCAAATATATCGAATGCCAATATGTCATGAGTTCAATTCAATTGTATTATATTTTTTCTCAAACAAAGGGGTATATACATTATAGTGTCGTTATATTCATACTTTTGTAATTTTATTACAAAACGACTTACACTATCGTATATTTTATTTGTATATTAAGTAAGTACCTTAAATCTATTGTTATGAACAGTTGTTCTATGTATGACACATGAAACGTAGCATCACCATTCGTTTCTGAGACCTTGAGAGAACATTACGAAGCTAGAGATCTTCAATATTATCACACTATATTCACTACTTACTACAATTTATTTGCTTGTTTTCGTAGAATGTGTGATTAATTTTTAAAATTATTGCATTTAATACATTAAAAATGTTGTAAAATGGTTTATCTATCTTTTGAAAACAGACATGCGATAACAGAATATGGTTATTTACAAATGAAAAATAAGACCTCAGCAAGACATGAACCCAATAATCGCCTGAGAACATCTATAATAGAAACATGAAAGCGTAAATCGTACTCTCATTCTGAGGTTGCAATATAATATGATAAATGTTATATAGCAATTTTTATTATAGATAAATATATTTCATTTTGGGACGTCCATGATATTCGTGTTTGTGCAGGAGAATAACGTGGATTCGTCGTGTGACAAACTGGACAAATTGCTAGTGCCTCAGATTCTCGTGGCTGCGTCCAAGACGTACTCGACGATTAATGGAAACACACAGCGAGTAACTGAAGTAGAGTGGATTAAATAAAGAACGAAAACGATTAAAAGCTATTCGAATATAAGAACGAGTTTGTCTGGTGGGCGCCATGGCTAATGAAAATTTCTCAATTTTTTCTCCTCCAAGGGGTGAATCAGCCTTTTCCTTTCTCTGTTCTCGAGATTCCTTATTTCCTTCCCTAAAATACTGCTTTCCTTTTCCTCCATCTCAGAATCAAACAATGCACATTAGTGAGAAAGCATTCCTTTCGTGAGTTGTACATTCCTCATTTTCTTTTATGTTTCCTTCGCCCAACTGAGAGAGGAGTTTACGTGCAGAGTGTGAACGTTAAAATTGATTGATTTCTACGTTTTGTTA
Source organism: Laupala kohalensis (assembly GCA_002313205.1). Taxonomy (NCBI): domain Eukaryota; kingdom Metazoa; phylum Arthropoda; class Insecta; order Orthoptera; family Trigonidiidae; genus Laupala; species Laupala kohalensis. The sequence goes on along the minus strand of NNCF01127114.1, from coordinate 66,054 downwards.
CCGTGTCGAAAGTAATTACCGTCATAAAATTAATTTCAATTTGCTTTTATGATATTTCGCAACAAAAATTGTGCATGTGTTTCTTCCGTGTACTCTACACGTGGAGAGAATACGTGATAGCTTGCTACAGCAGAGGTCCCGGGTTCGATTCCAGACTTGTCACCATTTTTACCAGACCGATAGGTATAACAAAATGTTTGTTCAAAATCTTTGATTAAGTCTTCAGATAATGTACACAAACAAAGCGAATAAGGAAATATGGTAAATTTAGTCTTCGGTAGGTATGTCCGTATCACATTTATTTGCGCCTCTTAATTCTAATCTTCGTAATCTTAACTAATTATAACTGTTATGGAGTTGTAATTATCATTAATAAAAATATTTTATGTAAAACTAGAGGATTTTATAATATAACAGTTATCAATATTCATTCACCCACAAATATCATCACTGTTTTCTAATCGATACCAATGTGTTAGATTGTTTTTAAGAATAAATAAAGCAATACGAAGTATTTTTTTTTTTGTGGGGCTTTAGGGCTCGTCAACAGCGAGGTCATTAGAGCCCTTAAAACTTGTACAGGTAGGGAAAATGCAGTTACGCACTAGGGAGAGCCAACATGACTCTCCCCGCGTGTGGGACTCGCCGAAAGACTCA
>NNCF01127114.1:48189-65258 GCA_002313205.1 Laupala kohalensis | reverse complement strand
GCGTCGGGATCGAAAAGAACAAGAGGTGACCAAGGGAGGTCAGAAAAGAGAAAGGAAGGAGCATGGCACAAGTAAGTGGAAGTAATGCCAGACTCAGCTCGGGGCCCCGTGTTCGCCAAACACGTACTTACTAGATGTAAGTCCCCTGGGGGGAATACGAAGTATACGTACCGCTAGACGAGCGTTGGAAAACTTCCATATTGATTTCAACATATTCGTGTAGGAATCTTCTCCGCAGTACGAGTGCAATCGAGTTTCATTTTAATGCAAGCATTCATATATAATATGAATTTGAGAGCAATTTCTTGAACCCAATAAAAAAAAATCTAAATTTCCTATCTTTACGATATAGATTCCTTTGGGATGTAAATGTAGTGTCGGCCTGTTGTGACGTAGAGTGCTCCCAATTTGGGATGAGCTCTTAGAGAAGGTTCCGCGTAATCAAAGTAAACGCCAGCGTCGCAGCGACTATGAGCGACCCATTAAAACACGAAGTTGCCTCACGAAGCATCAGCCGCCCTCTTACTCTCCTTCTCTTCACATATTCCTCCGCAGCCTCTACCATCCCCCGAGGTGATTCCAGTTCTCTTAGTTTATTCCAGTTCTCTTTCCACCCTTTCCGATTCCGGATTCTTCTCCCTCGTGTGTGAGCATTGAGAAGGGCAGGATGCCCCATCCCCTGCAAGGGCGAGTACACTCTCCCTTTGCGGACGCGAGCGTACCGGCACTTGGGTTCTGCCGGGCGCTTGCTCACCCGTTCACTCGCCTCCGAAGGGTTCCCGCCCTGCGTCCTACACCCCTCCTGATTAATGACTGATAGCCACTGATCATGCATTTAGATTGCCTCATTAATTGTAGCGCGCTAGCGGACGAGCGACTATGGTGCTGCTGTGCCGCGCGGCCGCTCGCGGAAGCTCCAGCTCCTCTACTGCCGCTGTTGGGGTGGGGGTTTGAGGGGGTTGGGGGGGTTGAATTGAGGAGTTGGGGACCTTGTTCACAACAATGGTGTATCCACCCCACCAGTGTCTTCTTAAAATTTCTTTCGACTTGGGGTGGGTTTTATTTCGCGATCTTCATGAACAGCTAATAAAAATGAGGTTATGTAACACTGAAAAATAATTTTTGCACCAACATATGTGTCTGAAGAGGAATGTGAAATTAAATTTATAGTTTCGTATTGAAAGAAACGCATTTTATCGCAGCCACATGATCAATTAGAGATCAGTGTTTCTTTACATTCGACGTAATTATATTCTCTGTATGGATGTCCACCGACAATTGGGTAGAAAATGTGATCTATATTTTTAAACGATTTGTCTGTAAGAAGACGTCTAAGGACTCAAAATGGAATGGGAAACAATCATGTTTTTTTTTCAACCATATCCCCTTAACACAACCTTAATTTCAATATATTCTAGAATACAGAACTGAAAGACATACAAACATTTTGATCACTAAAACTCTTTAGGAGAGTAGGAACATGCTATTACAAAAGTACTTCAGAAGATTAAAATGCGACTAAATTTTAGGTTTATCTCGAATTGACGCCTTGCATTAACGCCCTAAAGATTTCAAATATATATAATTTTTTAATAACTTCGATATTATCTGCGCGTGATTATTACAGAATGAGATCATTTATTGATAATTACAAATATGTTTGAAGGTCCTTAAATGAGCATAGATGAGGGAGCTTATATGATATGGATAGGAAAGTACAAAATACTTATGCCCTTTGTTTTTCGTCTAATCTGTGTGATAGCCTTGTGTAAAACAGCGTCATTACAAGGTTCCTTTCTCCATATACTCTAAAACGTATTTTCTTAATAAAAACAACCTGTTTGCCGAATTTCTACGATCTTCACATACATTCTTGTCGTCTTTCCTATCGATCGTTTATGCATCTCTTCATTTGATCTCGTAGGTCTACTCATCCAATATCCTGAACAACTCCTCTATAGTTTCATACTTCTCTTTTCTGTGATTCAATGACCATTGGTTTTTAGGTTATATTTTTCACATACCAGCGAAAAATATTATTTTTTTAAATATATCTTGCCATTGGTATCCATATATTTCTCGGTGTCCTAATTTCATGAAACGCGCGAAAATGGTTTGTCCCTCCGGTGACTCGGGGACATAGCCTCCCGGCGGGGTCAGAAAGAATTTGTAGCTTTTAACTACTGTATCCCACTTCGTAATATATAGCTCTCTTTCTATCCACCACCTACTACTCCTAGNACGTCAACCCCTACTAACATCTCCACTAGGGCCAAGTTGTCGGTAAATTTAGCTAAGCGGCCCACTAACAATAATCCCTACCACCCACCTCCTAGCTACTATCGCCCCATGTAGAAAACCTTCATTTCCACGCTACTTTTCCCTTCTACAATTATTATAGAAAAAAATGATTTCATTGAAATGCGTTTCATGCAATGCGACTTTTGCGTTGGAGTTTAGTGAGATCCGGAGACATACAATAAAATTAGAAATGACGTTCGTAGACTAGACTTCAGCTTCAATAAACTAGAAAATGGAACGGAGAACTAACCGTGAAAGTACTATAAGAGATAAGAGGGAAATAGTGTTTTGATGTCATCATCAATTGACAGTTAGTGGTTCGCGGACCATTGATAATCTACAAGAAAATTGTGTAGTTCTCCTAAAGAACTTTTATTAATTTCCATTTAAATNTAAAGAACTTTTATTAATTTTCACTTAAACTTTTATTGGTTTTTAGAATATAGATAGTTATTTTACAAGAAGAGTTTTAATGACCTAGATGTTGGCGAGCCCAAAAGCTCCAATAATAAAAATAATAAAAATAAATACTCGCCAAAGCTGACCCATATTACAAGTGCTGCCCACAACAGACGCATGAAAATACAGACTGTATATTGTTCTCTATCATTACTGACAAACAAGTAGGGGGTAATAGACCAGACCTAACCTCTATCGAACGGGATCGCAAGGTTGGTATTGCCATGCCGAAGAATCACAATACGGCAGCAAAATAGAATGAGATAATTCAAATGTATCTGTCCCATGAAATGGCGACTCAGTGGAGTATAGACAATATGTGCCTATTATTATCTCTGCAAACAGTGTGGTAACGGGCACAACAAATAAGGCACTTCGTTGTCTCAATCTGGATGAAATGTTTGTCTCTACAAAATACAGAAAGCCGTTATCCTCGATACGAGCCGAATAGTCCGAAACCATCTAAATATGTAATAGCAAACACCACACACTTGACCAAAATTCCCGTGTGCAACCATATATTTANGACTCAGTGGAGTATAGACAATATGTGCCTATTATTATCTCTGCAAACAGTGTGGTAACGGGCACAACAAAGTAGGCACTTCGTTGTCTCAATCTGGATGAAATGTTTGTCTCTACAAAATACAGAAAGCCGTTATTCTCGATACGAGCCGAATAGTCCGAAACCATCTAAATATGTAATAGCAAACACCACACACTTGACCAAAATTCCCGTGTGCAACCATATATTTACCAGTCAGACAATCTGTGAATTCAGAAGAAAAAATATAATATTTATTTATTTCATGTCTTACGGCTATGTTCGGGCCATTTGGCCTACTCTTCCACCTAACTGTGATTTGGGAATGGGAATTGGGAAGGAGAGATGTTGGGTCGGCGGTGAACGTATTGTAGCGACGTTTGTCTGAAGTGGTGAGGAAAACCTCCAGTTGAAAACCTCACCTTGTTCGGCCGAGCAGGGTTTGAACTCTCGATTCCACTCAACGGTGACGAGGTACTGAAGAGACTACTACTAGACCACCACAGTCGATACTAGTAATAATAATAACAACAATTAAAATAATAATGATAATATTTATTAAGATGAGGGGAGGACTTCGTCGGAGTACACTGCACCTTTGATATTTGAGCATACGAGATCGTGTTCATTCTTATTAAGATCAAGTTTTCAGACATCGAGATGCCGGTATCTGATAACGAAGGAAGGGCTCCCGGTCTGCCTTCCGTGTCCTGGTTGTGCGCGCGCATGCGCAGGACGTTTATACGATGCCATGTGGGATTGGAGATCTTTCTCATCAAGCGAAAGGTGCTTACGTAGACTTCAGTCTCCGCTTCTCCCCGTAGTGACTCAGCTTCATCTCCATACGTGTGATCTTTGCCATCCCCACCCTCCCGCTTCCATCCCTTTTCTTAAAATAACTCTTCGTACTTGTTTAGGCACTGCTATCCACGTGATGGTCTTTACTCTCGGGTGGCATGGCGACTCCTCCGCATTTGATTAAAGTTGTCTACAAAATACACATTTTGGAAGGAGACTTTGTTAACGTAGTTGATCCAATTAAAAATTTGCGTATGAAAACAAACAGTTGTATGAGATCTATTATTAAACAAAATAATAAGTAAAAATTGTCATTAACATACGATGAAGAAGGTTAAAAAATACGTAAATATTTAATTGGGTTAAGTAAGGTTGAATAAAATAAATGAAAATAATATATAGTTTTGAGAGAGGGAATGGATTTTCGTGACACCTGTTTCTTTCTAAAAAATTGGAAGATTCTGTATTTTGAAAAATAATCGAGATGACACAAAGGTGGCTAACTTAATGTGTAATGCGAACGTGGTGGCGGACGTTGTCAGTCGAGGTGGAGTTGTGTCAAGATTGTGCGTTCGAATTTAGCATAAGATGTGTGTCAGAATGATTTCATCATTCAATTTCATCAATCATTGTCTATTTGAAATGAAAGATGGAGAGAAGAGAAAACAAACGTTTGGATGCTTAGTCATAATTAAGAATACTAAGAATAGGGAGGTAGAAATAAAAATTTCAAGTAGAACGCGCATCAGTATTAGTACCACAACCTGTTGAAGTAGACTTGCAGGTTGACACAGTGAACTAGTTTATTTTCCGTTCATCCCAAGTTTANTGCAAGTTGACACAGTGAACTAGTTTATTTTCCGTTCATCCCAAGTTCATAATAGTCCCATTTACATGTACACAAAAGGATTAATTATTTGTGTTTCGACATTATATATTCTGTTTTAACAAGTTGAATTTATGAAAAAAAGTTTTGCTTAGCACTAGAAGGCATAAAAAAAATTTTTACCTGAGCTTGTAGAATAGAAATAAGTATTCTGGTACACTTATTATTCTTCAAATTCTTTCCGAAAACGTATTTTCCCTGGTATTGGATTTGTCTCGTTCCAACTGTCTTGGCATACGGAGGTAAATCCCTATCCCTTCTTACTCTATCAATCACGAAGCTGGAGGTGCGGGGCGTGGGGCGTTCCCTCAGAAATTTATTATAAATTCCAATAAAATAATGTTGCGCATATTTTTTTTCACCTTGTTAATTAAATAGTTAATTAACAATTTCAAACATTTTTCAACAAAAAAAATATTTTAACGACATTTGACGTCAATAAATTTAGTCTAGAAGTCTCGCTTCCTCTCGTACCCGTCCGCAGAAGCTAGCTGCGCTGCGAGTACAATATTTAACTTTCATCAAGAAAACGGTGATGGTGGTGAGACGAAAAGGTGATGGTGGTTGAGTGTGTGTGACGTAGGGGTGTGGGGGAGGTGGGGGTGGGTCTGCGTGTGCAAACTTGTTAATATTAAAGAGAAGCGCAGCGGTCGTGGGCTCAAGTCGTGGAGGCTGCGCTGCCATTTCGTTCTTCTGCTGCGTAGACGATGACGTGTTGGAAGATTTAACTGATGCACGGACTCCAGCGCCGGCGCGGCGGACTCGCTACAATTATTCCGGGGGTTAATTGAAGAAGATATAGTATATTCTTACTATAGTGTGTGAACTGGGATTTCACATGTGTTCGTAGGGTGTTTGAAATTTATGCTTCTTGATCTTTTATTCAATACCGTTCCCAAAACTTCATTTGCGCCAGGTTCTGAATTTTATGAGTAAATAATAGTTCTTGAAATAGACAAGATATTTAACCTTTTTCCGAAGTGTGTCTTAAGTCAGTTTCCAAATATTGTTTATATCAACCGAATACGAATTGAATTATGTTTTTTCTTCTTAATAATTTTAATGTTGTGGTAAAATTAGAACAAAGAGGAAAAAAACGACCATTTTTCTTCGTGATTTTTTTAAGTTGGATGTCTAGATTTACCTCAGTGATGTAGATATTGAATCAAGTCTCAAAACTATAGATGAACTAAAACAATACCTTTAGTCTCTCTCTGTAGCATATTGCAGCCAAATCTCCCTTGTTGAAATTTGAAGGTAAAATCAATTTCATTCGAATGAGAGGGATTGTGATTAAAGTAGGTTTCGAATTGTAGAGGAAATATCAAGCTGAATGCAAATAAGAAAACTCAAAAAGTTTCTAATTTCATTTTGTGTTGTAAACATTTTTGGAGCATGGTTTCACATGAAGTAACTTGACGCAACTTCAACGTAAAGGTTCTTAGAATTTTTGTGGTCACATTCGAACTATAGAGGTCAAAAATTGGTCCTTAAAACTTTTAACTAAGTTCTAATTTTTTCTTTGAATAATAGAGATTTTTTCCTAGGGAACTGGAAAAATTGATTTTTAGAGGTTTTTGAATTAAAGAGGTTCTAATTAACGAAGTTTGAATTAACAAGGTTCGACTGTATTTCGCATATGTGATTTCGTGCTCAGTAGGAACACCACGTACAGGAAGTAACTCGGAAGCTAAACGAAGACGGCAGCGTGAATGAGCGTTTCCGTAACCAACTCCCTTATGTAGATCAACCCCCCACCCCAACCCCTGGGCTCCACTGTGAGCGCTGTACCGCAAACACTCGATTACATAACTGTCTGGTGTGGATGCATATTGAAGGCAGGATTCATTGGAGCGGGGAATGAAGACTCTTCCCTTGGGGGAAGGGGGATTCGTCCCTGGTGACTGGAGGAGGTGCGCTCCCCGTTGTGAGGAGGGGAGAGGGGGAATCTGGATTCCCTGAGGAACGAGTCGTTCTGTCGTCAGTTTCATCCACAGTGTCTGGGACACGTCACCGGGAATCAGGGTTCCACTTTTGGACGTGAAGCGTGTCGTCGTGTTTTCTGATGCGCCAGCGTTTCTCCTTGGAGATATACGAAATCAGTAAACACAGTGGAACCCCCTTCAAATCTGGACCCCAGAAATCCGAACAATATTTGAAAGAAAATAAAACGTAAGAATTACGTACAAGCAACTAGAGTATCATATATTGAAAAATGAAGCATGTTTGTTCGAGATTAGGAGAGTTGTCTCTAAATCTTTTCCCTCGTTTATTCGTGATTAAATAAACGTGTTCTCTCACATACATGTTTATTAAAATAATCCAGAATACACAATAAGAAACACATAAATCATGTTGTTCATACAGCTTTCTTGTAGTATTCTTGAAAGAATGAAATTAGCAATTCAAAGAAAAATTTTCCCTCCACCCTTTTCTTACAATTCGCTAGTTTTCCTAGTAACAATGAATAACAACAAGAAGTAAGTTTTCATGCTGCTCACGATCCAGACAGGTTGTTTGCCACAAATTTATTTCCAAAGAGGTCATAAGGCAATTTAAAAGTTGTTTGTCCTCAAGACAAACTTTTAATATGTCCGATATTTTAATTCCTCGATTGATTAAATAATAGATGGTAAATCATTTATATTTGCAGATTCACTAGAGTAAAAGAAAAATTTGGATGGGTCCGGACCTCCCAGATCCCATATTTTCAAGAATACTGACTAAATCAAGAAATCCCACATTTTATTTGGAAACTTTTGATCATTCTTATTCCATCGAGAGAACTAAATCTTTCACGCATTCAGAAACACTCTCGATCATGAATTCCTTGAGTCGGAATGATATTTCGAAAACGAGGAAAGCGGAATGAGAAATCACGTGCGCTCTGCCGCTCCTATCCCCATCCCCATCCTAACTTCGTGCGAACTCCACCCCACCCAGTCCTCAATCCGCAAACCGCAGCTGACACGCGCGCATGCAGACCTCTGCCGCGAGGCTGCTTCTGCAATGGTGGTTTCAGAGAGGGGAGGGGGGTTAGGGGGTCGCGCGTGTTTTGTCTGCGGCACGGTGGCTCTGCGAGGCGCCCTCAGCGCGCACCGAGTGTTTGCTTTGGAAATGAGCCTCTGCCCCCCTCCCCTCCCTCCATTCCTTTCACCCCCCACCCCTCACCCCTCACCAACCCTTCTCGTCTCGTGGATCCCTCTCGTGCGTCGTGCAGCGGCTTCTTGCTCTTAGACGTTTAATCTCCGCGAACCTCTTCTTGGTGGAGTCGTCGTCTTGTGACGTCACGGAAGGTGAGGCTCCTTTCTCTTTGACAATTTGTACGGTATTGCGGAGGATACGAAAATTTTTAAATTTCAGCTACGAACTAATAAATAAAACGAAACTTCGTTACTTGGTAATTGTGGAGCATTAGCAACATTATCAAATAATGATAAATTATACGTCGTTTTCTTTGTTGTTCATAGTTTTAATGTTATAAAGCTTAAAAGAAACTTCGATACTTATGACCTTCATATTAGATTATTAACATACGGCAAACCTTTCGTAAAAAACAACAATTATGTGCTAAAAAAATTATCTAAATTTTATGGAAAAAATTCCGGAATATCTTTTTCTATATGAATTGAAAATTGGGACAGAAAATCCTGGAATTTTTTTTAGCAATTTCATTAAATAACGCTAGGATCTATTGGCTTACCTGATGGATGACCTGTATTTTTAGAATAACAGGTAGCCTTATTAGCTTGAACCGTAGTGTAATATGCAGGTCATGTAATCGAGACTACTCATTTATTGTTTCTGAATAAGTTGTCCGAGAAATTGATGCGACGTTAACTGCCGGAGTTTAAAAAGAACTACAAATTCACATTTACAAATCAATACATTTAAGTTTTTAGTCTTAAATTTGTCGTCACTGAAGAATTAAATGTATAAGAAAACGATATTAATTGGATATTTCTGCTAACATGTTAATGGCGGTAGTGGAATTACAACTACTGTGCATAGTGGTTTCTCCATTTTCAATGTTTTGAACAAAAGCCCTTTCGTCGAAGTATTTCTCATATAAGCTCGGAATATTCAACGAACAAGCTGCTTACAATATGGTGAAGGACAATACGCTTCTAAACTCTTAACAAGCATTGACAAGAATTCGTTCAAACCTCCGAGAAAAAATCCTCTTCCCATGGTAATTTCTCTCTTGTATTGTAGTTATTCATTTATTACACGACTTTTGTTGAAGTTCGAACCATTTCGTTCACGTTTCCACCTAACCTTGACTTATGTGAGGATTTGGAGAAGGAGAAATGTAGGGTTGCCAAGGAACATATGTTACTGAACGGACGTTTGTCTGGAGCAGCGAGGGAAAAACCCCATCTGACATGCTCACCTAGTTCGCGGGGTGTGAACCCGCGCTCTATCGCGCAGTGTAAGCAAAGACATTACCACTAGACCACCGTCAGTCTACTGTACATTGAGAATGGGGAAGAGAATATGTAGAACATGATTTTTGCAGTGCCAAGCACACTGGAGCATAAACGTTGATTGTGTTCCACGGAATTGCTGTGAACAAATGTTGCTTTGATTTCTAGGTGTTTAATATGTGACCTTTCTACACATAACCAAGGTCTGATGGCAATGCTCTTTGTTGAAACGTCCGGAAGGATAACAGGCGTCACAAGTGTTGTTCTTAATGCCATCAAGAGTGACGGATGGTATCGTTTTCATGGATTACAGTACACGCTCTACACTCTGAAAAAATATCCTGGCCCGGGTTTTTCTCCGTTTTTTCCTTCGGACAGAGGCGGATTTCTTATACAGGTTCTCTAGGCTTTGTCTAGGGGCGTGTTTATTGTAACAATAAATCGTGAATGTAGTGTTATTTCAACTCTTATGATTTTTAAACACTATACTCAGAATAATCTATAGTTCGATAATAATTTGTACATGTAANAATCGTGAATTTAGTGTTTTTTCAACTCTTATGATTTTTAAACACTATACTCAGAATAATCTATAGTTCGATAATAACTTGTACATGATAATGTTTTGCGTTAAATTACAAACATATTGACATTATATATGTATTATAACTCGCAGCTAAATTTTTATCTTATCTAAGAACTTTTGCTGAAATTTTTGAATCCGCCTCTGCCTTAGGGTCCTTGATCGGAATTGATGGGATGGTCCCTTGCTTGCTTCCGGAGAGTAAATTAGTTTATTGTCTTCCACGTGGTCATACGCAGTTTGTACTGTTTTTTGACAATAAATTTATTATTAATATTAACTTTTAACCAACCGTACAAAATGTTTGTAGTCAAATTATATAACAAATTTCAAACGATAATATGTTCCTATACTTGTTACGCACAACGATGGTCTTTCATATAAATATTTTTCAAATTATCGTTTTTATGAAAATTCTAACGATATCTAATTAAAATAATTTAATCGTGATGTATATTAAAAATAAATATTTGATGCATGAATACTTCATTTTAAGAGAAAAATAGATAACTATGTTAAAGCATTTTCGCTCGATATTTAATATTTCTAATTCAAATTAAATTTATTTTTTATTTCGTATTATTTGCTACATGTCAACTGGTGGGAGTTTCGAATGTCAAAGAAGAGGAGACACGCCGAGGTGTTTGTTAGACTCTGCCTCTGTGGTTCACAGTAAACATTAAGGAATTGGTTCCTCCTAAATCTGACCTAGTTAAGGAAGCAGGTTTGGGTTTGAGGGAGTTCATAACATTCTCAACATATATTTATTGAATTGATTCTTTGTCACTGGGAAATGGAAAAAAAGTGTCACGGAAGATGTTTCACGCGCTTTAAAATCACCATAAAAACGCTATTCCGTATATTTGCTCTGCATTATTTTTGCAGGCCGTGTTTGAGTGTATCCTTTCCACTCCAACGCGTCTCTCCGACATCCACGTTCCCCCTCCAAGGGACGGCACGGAGGCCCTGTGCCCTTGTATCGCTGGAGGCGGGATTGCTGGGCCAGTGCTGGCGCAATCACCCTTTGCAAACCGGCCTCAGGGCTCGCATCTGGACGGCGCGGTTGCATCCCCTCTGGAGCGCAGCTTCTCATCGGAAATTCCGCTTTTAAACGCTCGTTGTTGTTGATGTTTTTGTTGTTTTTTTTACTCGCTCCGTAAATGCAGTATACCTCTCCCGTGGCTCAGGTGTTAGCGTTCTTGCTCATCACCAATTCATCCTAGGTTCAAATCCCAGTGAGGCCAGAGAAACTTTGTAGCTTTTCACGTGAATGTCTCAGTTCATAAAGCTTTGACTACAGAAAAGCGAACCCTCCTTCTTCTATCCACCTCCTACTGCTCCTAGTACCACTAACTCTTGCTATGACTAATTATTCCTACTAACTCCATCACAAGGGCCAAGTTGTTGGTAAACCCAGCTAAGCGGCCCACCTCCGAAGAATAGGTCACCACCCAACTCCTATCGCTCCATGTACTTAGCACGCTACATTTCCCATTTACAAATACTACAAGAAGATAAAAATGCAGTAATGAAACTGCAAGACACGAGTTTAATTATTTACTGAGTATCTTATTGTATGATACGGTGAGATTCAAGATATCAGGTTTGATCATCCACACGATTTGGGTAAAAGAATTGGGAAGGAGGGATGTTGGAATAACGGGAATGTGTAGTACGTATTGGTCCGTGGTAGAGGAACCTAACTCGTGCTCTTTCTACCACTACGCTATGTACGGCTGTCGATATAATTTTTATTTTTTATACATTCTAGTATTCATATTATACGTGATGAAGGCATGCGACTTCATTAGTATTAATTATGAATTTTTGCACAAATAATTCTTCTTGCCTTCTCATCGTTATTTACAAAAAAATACTATTCATTATCATTAGTAGTTTTGTAGGAACTGTGTGTAAGTATTCTCATTTCTGTCCCTTTTCAAATTTTATTAATAGAAAATATGTCGTTTTAGAATACAAAAAGTAAATTGAACATAAAACATAACCTATTTTATGAAGTTACTCTTAGTTAAGCTATGCAATACCTATACAACTATAATCACATGTAGATATTTTTATTTATTTACTAGAGAATTCCTGAAAAGGTTGATCATAAATATTTGAGTTCAAAAGATGCATTATACAATGTCTAAAGACGTTTGATCGGTTTATTTTGAATGTATACAAATATTTGTTTAGATATTGAATCTTGACATACCAATAAGAAAGAATAATATTTGCGACCCACAAACCAACTCTACCTCCCTACTGGTGGAACAACAAATTGATTCACCATCTCTGTGGAATGCAGCCTCCGTTCTTGTCGTATATTCATGTATTACAACACACAAAATAGGGAAACGATCTACCCAGCAAAGAGTAATGAAATAGATAAAATAAACGGTATAATTTTCATTTCACCGACGGTCCGTCCTCATCCTACACGTGTTGTGCACCTAGTCTCAAACCCTTGGATGCCCGCAAGGCGCGCATATGGGTCCGATACCTCTGCCCCTCGCCCCTCCAACCTTACACCGCACGCACGCTGTTGCTGCCCCCGGCGTCGCACGCAATTACGCGAAACAACTGCGACGCGCTCCGACGTTTATCGCGGCACCGAGTAAACAGAATTATTTGGACTCCAAATACCCCACTCGCCGCCATGTTGGGTTGCAACGCGGTATCATATTTCCTGTGATGCAATTCCTAATCAGGGTTGCGGCAGAGTGCAGAACAACTCATTAGTTTTGGATCGGATGGTCGTGAGACATTTCTAGTTTTTAATTTCCGCCGCTAATATTTCTGCCAACGAAATATTGTAATCGTGGACTAATTGAGAGGTTTTGGCCTGAGTAATTCTTTTGAAATAAACTGATGCTCATTAAATTGTTTTAGGGAAAGTAAAATAACTCTACTGTCTGGACTAAAGGAAATATTCCTCTGAGATTGTCTTATATTTATAGACCTGGTTATGTTGTAAAGCTAATAGATTGAAAATCATGCATTTCATGTCAAGTTTGAAATTTATATATGCAGTTATAAAGGTTAAAATGCTGTTAAGGGATATTTTTTCGCATTTTTTGTTAGTTTACTTATTTAACACAAAATACATTGTTGAAATAATTTATATATTTGTGAAGGTTTCTATAGACAAAAACAACGATTAAACTATAAAATATAGTTATTTCTGTTGTTTACGATAGTTTCCGATTACATTACAATTTTACTATTTTAATGAATAAATTAAAACCAAGAACAATCTCAATAACCTATTTATTTAAAAATTTCAAATGATCATTCTCGTAGTTCACATCATTACCTCGTGTATTCACGAGGATATTTCGAGAAATCGATTAATAGAAACTATATTAGTGATAATGAATTGAATTATTAAATAATACCGATTAGTATGATGTTAAATCTACAGTATTTTTAACGAACAGAATTACCAGGGAAATAATGTTAAACCAATGGTCACAATATTTGTTAATAGACGTGTGTCAATGATTGACGTTCACGTCATCGAATGATCTGCTTTTCTCTATTGAGATATTTACAAGGAAATAGTGAAACATATTTATCGGACAGAAATCAAAAATGTATTTATTTCTCACTCCAGTTGTAATTTCGGGTTCAATTCCAGACGGGGTCAGAAAAAATTTGTAACTTTTCACTTCAATGTCCCAGTTCATATAGCTGTGACCATTGAAAGGCGATCCCCCACCCACCCACCTTCTATCCACCGTCTACTCCACCTAGTATCACTAACTCTTACCATTACTACTTGCGCTCAAGAGTACGATGTGATACTTGAAGGTGACAATCGCGTTCGGGTGCAGCGTGCGGACTTGATCCGGGACTGGAATCTGTACCAATTTTAATATCCTCTCCACAATCTAACTTCGATTCCATTTCTCGAGAATCACAAACTCTTTGCGAAAATAAAATAATTATGTTTCATCATAATGTCCAATCCATTTCAAACAAATTGACAGACATTGAAATTCTGGTACACGAAAGTCGATTCGATTTTGTGTGTCTCACAGAACATTGGCTTCCAACTAGCAACATCAATGATATTTATATTTATAATTATTATTTAGCAAGTCATTACTGTCGACAAGTTTTTAAAGGAAAACATTCCCACGGAGGTACGTGTATCTACGTTCATAATATTATTTTATCTTNTCAGAATACGAGAAATTCTGCGTTGATAGCGTGTTCGAATATTCTGCAGTTTATTTGACCGACAAAGGTATTAATGTCTTATGTATTATTGTTTTATGTTTTTATAGACTTCGTCAATCAGATCTTGATATATTTTTTCGGAATTTTGAGATTATTTTAAAACGTATTACACGTAAATCCAGAAAATCTATCGTTATATTATGTGGTGATTTCAACATCGATTTCCTCAGTGCTTCCGATTACGCAAATTCACCCATAAATCGATTTAAGAATCTTATCGACTCCTTCAAGCTTGAAACTACGATAAACGACCCCACTTGCCTCTCCAGAACATCCCAAACATTGCTAGAACAGATTATTGTCAACAATGAAATTTCGTATTTCTCTGAAGTGTTCTGGGTCGGATACAGCGATCACCTTGCGCAAGTGTAGACTATTGAAGATAAATTGAAACCACATAAAATCATTTACAAGCATTCTAGACAGTTTAGCGACACAAATTTTGCCATATTTACAAATCATTTGCGTCAGGAAACTAGAAAAGATGTTTACAATTGCCAAAACACCAATGACAAATTCAATGTATTTATTTCAACATTCCTAAAACATTACAATTGAAGCTTTCCAATAAAACGCAAATTAATTAACATAAAGAAATGGCATATATGTGTCACCCAAGGAATAAAAATTTCTTCGAAAAACAAACCGCTTGTATTATCTTTCAATGACTCTGTACGAAACCACCCGAATTCCATGAGTATTTCCGTAAATATAAGACTATTCTTGAAAAGTAGTCTATGAAGCTAAAGTTATGGTAAATGTCAGACTGATACTAAAATCGAACAAACGGACCAAAACCATGTGGAATATTGGTAAAAATTACGCGTCACCTGAAAATCGCCAAGAAAATATTTCTCTACTAAACGATGGCAAAATCGTATCAAATCCACTTAACATCGCAAATTTGTTTAATTCTTATTTATCAGAAGTAGGTAAAATAACTAATTCAATATCTCAAAACCAATATCCTCCGAATATATCCACCCACGTGCCCCATTCTATATTGACTTCCGAGACGAACGGCAGTAAAATCATCAAAATCATCAGTTCATTAAACAAATTTTCACCAGGCGTGTACGATATACCCGAATGTATTGTTAAATTTTCGTCCCACGTTATATTAAATCCACTCATAAACATTTTAAAAAGTTCTTTCGGAAATCCTTTTCAACTACTAGCGCCATATTTTCCTCCTTAAATGATGTTACCACTTCTCTTGACCACGGAGAAAATCCTCAGGGTGTTTTTCATGATTTATCTTAAACATTCGATGGTATTGATCACAAAATTCTCCTTTTAAAATTACAATCTTTTGGCATTCGTTGATTTGCGCATCAGTAGCTGACTTCCTATTTAAAAGGTAGATATAAACAGGTCGAAATATCATATACTAAAAATAAAGTACTTCAGCGTTGCCTTTCAGAAACGAAGACACTAACTCGCGGAGTTCCCCAAGGTTCAATTCTCGGCCCTATACTCTTTTTGTTGTATGTGAACGACATGTTGTATGACGTCTTCTACAACAGAAGATTCTTTTTTCCGAGGACACTAACCTACTATGAAATCTCTCGGTTTGGTTCCATGTAAATCTCCTCGTTGTGAACACTGTCAAACCGTGTCTGTCATTTCACAATAGTATCACAAAATCCTTTCTCCAGGTTTCTCTTTCGTTAAACGGAACACAATTAAAAACTTACTAAGACAAAGTTTTTAGGTCTTCATATTCAAGATAATCTCAAATGGAACTGTCACGTAGACAATCTTAATTCCAAAATACGTAAATTGTGTTAAGCATTACGAATCTTCCTTAATACTGTTAGTCCACATATAATTCCCTGTCCAAAAATATAAAAGATATTATTAAATTGAATCTCTTCAAATCTGCGGTTAAAAACTACCTCCTGCACCAGTGTTCTACAATGTAAAAGGATTTATTGATTGTAATAAAAATTAAAGCCGTCTTACTTTATCACGCCAGTGTTATAGTACTTTCAAAATATCTGACAATTTCAAAACTTTTCCTGTATGCTAGTAATATGTCTTATTATTTATGTATATTTAGTTGTATATGTACTCAACTCTGGTGCGGTTGTGTACATTAATTCTGTAGCACCATCCTTGCCCGGATTTTTCTCCGGTTTTCCTTAAGGTAGAAACGGATTTTTTATAAAGACTCGCTAGGTTTTTGCCTAGAAACGGCATCAAATGATATATTTATTAGCGATTTTAGTGTTATTTATAAGTACTAATTATCAACATTACTTCCCGAATGATGTATAGCTTGATAATAATACGTTCTTGTGAAACGACTCTTCTATGTTTTATTAAATACAATATTTTTTGGGTATTTGTTAATACTATAACACGTGTGGAACAATTTTTTATCGTTAGGAGTAAGTTGAAATGTTGAATCTGCCTCTGTCTTTGGGTCCTTGATCGGATTTGATGGAATGGTCCCTTGCTTGATTCCGGAGAGTAATTTAGTTTATTTTCCTCCACGTGGTCATACGCAGTTTGTAACTGCTTTTTTGACAATAAAGTTTATTAAAAGTTTATTAATCATGTTACGTCGAATGAAAATGGGAGACGGGACCGAGATTCGTACCCGGGACCTTGAGCTCTACGCGCTCATGCGCCTACCAACTGCGCCATCCCGTTCGCCTCTCGGACCCGTCCACCATTCTCATTCAACTTGTGAAACCCAAAGACCTCTGAGGTGGTCTCGTAGAGACTAGATTCCTCATCTGAGGCGACTCCCTTAGGAAGTACTTGATTTGGGTATTATTTTCCATTTCTGGTTCACAAACATAGAAATCTCTTAGA
>NNCF01127114.1:26125-48110 GCA_002313205.1 Laupala kohalensis | reverse complement strand
GTTCGAATCCCGGTCCCGTCTCCTATTTTCATTCGACGTAACATGATTAATCTGTTACCTGGCGGTGAGGTTCACCGTAATCTAAGAGATTTCTGTATAAGTTTATTATTACGTCAACCCCTACTAACATCTCCACTAGGGCCAAGTTGTCGGTAAATTTAGCTAAGCGGCCCACTAACAATAATCCCTACCACCCACCTCCTAGCTACTATCGCCCCAAGTAGAAAAGCTTCAATTGCACACTACTTTTCCCTTTTACAGTTATTCTAGTAAAAAAATGATTTCATTGAAATGCGTTTCATGCAATGCGACTTTTGCGTTGGAGTTTAGTGAGATACGGAGACATACAATAAAATTAGAAATGACGTTCGGAGACTAGACTTAAGCTTCAATAAACTAGAAAAAGGAACGGAGAACTAACCGTGAAAGTACTATAAGAGATAAGAGGGAAATAGTGTTTTGACGTCATCAACAATTGGCAATCAGTGGTTCGCGGACCATTGATAATCTACAAGAAAATTAATTTCTCCTAAAGAACTTTTATTAATTTTCACTTAAACTTTTATTGGTTTTTAGAATATAGATAGTTATTTTACAAGAAGAGTTTTAATGACCTAGGTGTTGGCGAGCCCCAAATAACCTTACTTTTCTATCAACGTCCTACTACTCCTAGTATCACTATCTCTTACTCTTACTCACTTATGTGCGTGGGCCGAGTGGTTGGTAAACCCAACTAACCGGCCCATCTACTAACAATAACCTTACCACCCACATCCTACAACCTATCGCTCCTATCCATATAGATAAGCTTCAATAGCACGCTGCGTTTCCCATTTACAAATTCTACACTGTAATAAAAGAAGTATGTATTATTGACCATATTTGATAAAAATAATATTAGCATAACGCACACAGAGAGTTGGAGTAAATTATACCATGGAGTGCACTTTGCAGGTCTTGATGAATTATCCATGTTTCACCAGAAAATTGTTAGTTCAATTACTGTCAGAATGAATTCATTTCAGATTAATGTGAACATATCTCGAGGGCAGTGAAGGTTTATTGATTCGAGGAAAGGAGCAATTAAGGGTGTTTCCTTACCCTAATTTCAAGGTATCTCCTTGTATGTGAACGGGAAGTAATGTTATTCAATTTAGATTTACCGTGGTGTTGTTATTATGGATGTTAAGCTCTTATCCATCATCAGCATAATTGAAATTACTCTTTAATAATGTTCTCCGTTGGTTTTCTAAACGCAAAACCGTCGAGGAAAGCTTTTTCAAAACTCTGTGAGTCGCTTCTTGAGTAGCTACGCCGCACCTACCACCTTGGCTTCCGCTTCGTAATGTATGCATTTATGGAAAATGAATAATGGCTTTAATCACATAATGGCCCTAATGGCGGCGACGCGCGTCCTGAACACGATTGCTTCTCCTCCCCCCCCTTCTACGTTGTCCTTAGCTTTCAACGTAGTTTCGAAATGCATCGATAGTAGGCACCAATAGATACGGAACGTTGCGGGATTGAACACCGCCTTGTGGATTTTCGTCACAGGGACATTTTCGAATTTGTGTACCTGATACACTTGTAAAGGTTTTCTTGGGTCACGATGCAATCCTTGTTGAAATAATTCCTTAGAAAGCAAATATAGCTTGT
Organism: Laupala kohalensis; assembly: GCA_002313205.1. Taxonomy (NCBI): domain Eukaryota; kingdom Metazoa; phylum Arthropoda; class Insecta; order Orthoptera; family Trigonidiidae; genus Laupala; species Laupala kohalensis. Next base: position 46,454 of record NNCF01127114.1, on the reverse strand, counting down.
TTGATTCTCTTATACTTTATCACGACATTCTTATAGTACTCGAGATAATGATTAAATAATTTTTTTTCACGCATGTTTTTTTTAAATCCTTAACGATGTTTAATAGTTTATTTCTTACTGAACGCAACCTTGAAACGGTTGTGTACGTCTCTGTAGCCCATTCCAGACCCAGTTTTTTTTCGGTTTTCCTTCATGTAACTGCCTGGGGTTCTTGATCGGAATTGATGGGATGGTCCCTTGCTTGTTCCCGGAGAGTAACTTAGTTAAAATAGTTCATCGCATTTTCAGCCTCCATATTAAATAAATAATGATATCTTGGGTTTACGTCGAAATAAAACAATTTCTTTGTTACGCCAACGTTCCGACATAATCTATATCTTCATCAGGGCTAACTATTCTAAAAACTTATTACTATGTTCATATCATCCATAACCATTCTTCACATACTTCCCTCCAAAGAACCACAACCATTTCATGACATTACTTTACATCCTCACTCATCCTTACCACCAGCAAGCGATTCTTGTTCAGAACAAGAATTGCAGAATGCCAGATATCTTTATTTAGTTAAAATCAGTTTGGAACAGATTTTTTGACAATAAAATTTATTTATTTATTGTGTTCAACAAACGATGACTACAAATGTGAAATGTGTTCCTCAAGCGTCATATGTAAATGCGAAAGATCATTTTCTGAACATGAATAATACACATTATAAATAAAATTTTGTTAGTTTTTCGGGTTTAGTAGTACTGTTTCGGTGTAACGAGATGAATTCATAGATGAAATGAAATATATCCTGGCATTATCTGACTACAATGTAGTATTGCATTTGTGTTTTAGTATTATAATCAACTATAGCATTTTATTTCGTTAAAAAGCGAATAAATTTAAATTTATATTTCGTACATACATTTTCGATAGTCGTCAGTTAACGGTAGTATTCTATTGCAAAGAAATGAAATCTACACGTGCGGTCAGTTCAAACTTGGAGTCAGAAATCAAGAAATGTATAAAAATCACGAACTGAGTACAATTAAATACAAAACTGTATTTATATTAAATTATATTCAATACAAATATAATAACGAAATGTTAAATGCTGAAAATGAGTAGAGCATTATTTTATGCAGAATCTTTCTTATCTTTTTATGTTTTTTAACATTCATTATTTTGTCCATAAATTATTATGGACAAACGATTAATATCACATTATAATTTGCTCGTGAGGCACAGAAAATCATCGCAAGACATTGAAAATAGTATCAAGCTTACTCTAACAATAAGAGTAATGAAAGACTTGTGAATAAAATTGAATGATATGTAAATAAAATTAGTGGAATAAAAATGCCACGCATCTCAGTAGTAAAGATAGGAACTATATTCGTAAATTATAAATGCGTTTTCTAATTGCAATTACCCAGCGTTTCGTCTACCAATATAGGTCAATCATATTGAACATTGTTACACCATACCACAAGCCCAGATGCGATGTGGGTATATTTTCGGTAGAAGCGGGATTCAACCATAAACCACAACCTGTATGGTAGAGTTTGCTGCCACCAGCTTGGTTTCCCAAGCAATCAAACACAAGTGTAATAACAATAAAATATTCCTTTAATACAAGTTAAATTGAAATCTGCGTATTTACAAATTTGAACGAACTCTCAAATCATAAATACAAGTTTGAATTTGTTATTACAAAGTTATTGCTATCTTAAAGCAACAATTACACACAGATATAAATACTGGTGTTATCAATTAATTCGGAAATCTACCCAGATCATCCGAATCTCAAAAATTTACAAGTTGCTGTCCCGAAATAACTAACTGTTCCAAGTTACGTCATTCACGCCTAATAGCAATGTAATTGAATTACCGCAGCAATTCTCAGTGGTCTGACGACCAATACTAACCAGGTCACATGTCAATTAACGTAGGTACTTCCTAACACTTCCGCAGAAAAGTCTGAAAGTTCCTGAGGATCTTCAATCCTCCCAATATATACGGAAGCGGAGGTCACGTGACTACACCTTCGCTACCGTACTGAGCACTCTACATCATCTTGGTCAACCCTCAGCTTTTGAGGACACGGTGTCTTTACCGATATGCCAGCGTCCTTCTCGGGATGGCCATTATTTTCAGCATCCGGTGGAATTTTCCATTTATAAGTGTCTTTCCGTCTCGCCTCGGTATACATGGCGAACAAGTCCCTCTTACAGAAATATTACAAACCAAGGAAAGACAAGCACTGCTCACACCCATCGGCCGACATTCTTCGAGCGCATTGCTCCTTCCCGGAAAAGCAAGGGGATGGTCCCAGAAACAATGAATGAAAAGGTGGTCACTTTTCCTTATTTGGCGGCGCCTGGCCCGATCCGTAATCTTCTTAGGAATGTCCGGTTAGCAAAATGCTTGAAAATGTTAATATTTCACAAATCGATAGACTGCACTGGTCCTGATGTTACAACATGAAAATGGTGAAATGAATTAATTTATTTGTACAGATCGGAACCTCGCTTCATGCTAGGGTCTCATGGTCAGACTATTTTGGCCCGTTCTGGACGTAGGGAGTTCTTTTGAGTAGAATGGTCACTCGCTAGCAATGCACTACCTCACCTCACGATGTTTCGCATTAGAGATAAAACGTAGTGTTGTTCAATTTTATTTACATTTTTACTATGTGGTAATAATAAATTACCATATTTTTCCCCGAATTATAAAATGTGAATTTTGTTAATGTTATTGAAAATTAAATTGTCCAAATAAACTCAGTTTTTTGTATTATTTATATGCTTATAAATAATTTGTCGTTGGAAGCATTGAACATTTTTAAGTAATTTATTGAAATCAATGACTTCGTTGCCTATATTTTTAATTGGAGCAATTTTGGGGGCAGAACATTCTCGAACATCTACAGTTGTGTCACTTTCTCAATAATATTTTAATGATAATAATAATAATGGATTCAATTATACAATTTTTATGAACGTTGAAATGTAGGAACTAATAACTACCAACATCAAGTATAATGGTGGTTATGTTGAAAAGAAAAGTATAATGATAAAATTTTACGGAACTGAGAGGACACTGCTACATTTGCTTGTCTTGACGATAGATGTGTCGCTGAACACTCACACTCATGGACATGATTTGGGTAAGTCGGTATTACTGTTAATGCTATCATAAAATGCTGATAAGAAAGTTTAAGTCAAACCATTGAGCCAATTTTTGATTTTTCTTACAAATATTTTTAAAATTGGACTTGATTTAATGTGATTACACAACGGGTTAAAACAATTAGAGTCAAGGTAAACAAATGTTTTAGCAAATAAATATTTATTAACACGATGATAAATAACCAAAGGATCTCTTGACTAAGTGCTTCATCCTCTTCATTACTTTGATTATCCCTAGTAAGGTGCGGAGAAGAAATCTGCGAAGTGAGATTCTTCGTGCCATTGTTTCTCTGGCGATGGACAGCGTCGTAGGTCCTGCTCCTTATTAGGGTATTCCCCTTCGCGTCCGTGGCAAACTGTGGGAGGGGTGCTTGAGGGGGGTTGTAGTGGCCTTGGAGGGCGGTGAGGGTGCGCAGGGCGCAGTTAGGGGATGTTTACGACTCAGGGGTGCTCCCTTATCGCGGCCCGCAGAATTCGATAGCGTTTTCCCCCACCCCACCTAGCACATCGCGGCGGGGCGGAGGGAGAATCCGCAGAGGTATAGTATATATGTGAATGTGCCTTGCAGAGATACTTTCTTATTTTGGTTTGAAGAAAGAGGGACAATCCATACTACGATTTCATATACAGGTGGATAGAGAAAATCCAATATGACCGCCCAGGGAAGTAAAACAGTAATGCCAACTTAAATATCATACAAACCACAGCCTTATAGGACAACTTCCTTCCGGGAACTACTCTGCATTTTTGTAATCAGCTGATGTTTTGTGAGGTTAATGTCAAGCAAACTTCGGATGTAAAATAGATGTAATATAATTGAATGAGCCACTCGTGCACCAAGACGCGACCGAGCGCTGAGAGGGGGAAGTCGCAAAAGAAACTTAGCGAAGAATTCAAGTAAAAATTACTTCGATTAATTCTAGAAACATTATGTAAATTGCGTATTGAATAGTGTGGCGGCGAGATTAGTGCATCGCTAAATTTCCAACGCAAGTGGTGGCAACACTGTGTAGCAGTTGAATAGTTTATGGGTACAACTATAAATCCAGAAAATGATAGAAAACTCCATTCGTTCCCCATAAAATTTGTGTTTGTTGGAGTGGCACGTGTCTTCCAACTTTGAATTGTAGAATAGTTCTTAAGAAAAACGAAAGGAATGTGAAACTTGAATGTGTCGTATCCATTCAGAAACACGAAAAAATTTCCCTTTCTACTGTTCGGAGTTGCTTAAATTATCCCATTATTCCTGTAAGGAATTAGGGTATTCTCTAGATCACCTCTCTGTTTTAACTTAAAAGCGAAGACTTAACTGATTTTCGATCTAATCTCTCTTACTTCCTGTTATTCGATAAATATCCAAACAACCTTCTTACAGGAATCTTGTGGAGCACACATTGCCATATGAGAGCTGTAACTAATTATAAATCGTATACCTTTCTGTCCTTTATCTTCTTCCCCATCTGTGTTTCACAACTAAACTTGGGGTATACGATTTCCCACTTCAGTAGAACCCCTATTTTTGCGAGTAATACTTCCCCAGCTGAAAACCTCACCTAATTCCGCCGAGCAGGATTTGAACCCACGCTCTCCCGCTCAGCCAATGGGATCGCGGAGGCGATGACGCTACCACTACTCCACTACTGTCGGTCCTACATAAATACGCAAACGTCCCGGAAAAAATTTAGTTCATTTTCAGCGTAATCGAAGGGAGGAAGTCACACAAATAAGGTATCATACTTTAGAGCCTTAAAAGATGTAAACGTAGGCTTCCGCGACCGGAGTCAGTATGAACTTGTTCGTCTGGGACAAACAGCGTCTTAGTAGATAAAACTACCAACGTTTCGGCCACTATGCTGTGTCCTTCTTCAGGGCAATGTCCGAGTCGCAATGAACTGAGGTATTATTAATTTTATTAATCTGGTACTATTAATTTTATTAATCTGGTATTATCAATAACTACAATACAATTGCAACAAATAACAATTATTGATCTGGTAACACTTTTACTAAGTATACCATTTATCAACTTCAATTTTATCTGGTAAGAGTTCGGGCAGAGTACGACATCGACTTAGGTCTGTATGACTCTGACATTGCCCTGAAGAAGGCCACAGCGTAACAGCCGAAACGTTCTCTACTAAGACGCGGTTTGTCCCGGACAAACAAGGTTATATTCATATTAAAAGATGTGTTGGCGATTTCTTATTGTTTTATCTTTTCCCGAGATAACAGCGTTTAAAAATCACATCAAGAAAAGAAACTACTTGACTCTTTTATTTGAAAAGGACGTAACTTGACTACTTGAGTCCTGACCAATGAGAGATCTGACGCGTCTGACCGTGCTGCTATAAACAATTGTACGTGAGTTACGTAATGCTCCGTTGCGCATTAACATATTGGATTATTATATAATCATTGCGCATATTGACGACTGTTTCGATGTATGGTGTTCATTGTTATTGCTAAATATGAATCAGAGTAAAACTTGGCTACAACTCGCAAGGAAAGTTAGATCTGCCATTTTATCCTGGTATGAGTCTAGCGAACTATAAATAAATTCATGTAATCGTACAGAGTTTTAGTTTCATTTAGGTCAGCTAGTCTCTTTAATTTCAAACGAAGTTGTCTGTTTTACTATTCCTTTATTTCGTTAATATTATTGCTCTCCTTTCATTCGCGACAAGTATAATGTCCCTCATCCTCTGACTGGTAGGCGCTGGCCTCTATCAACTTGAGCGCCTCTACTAATACTCAGCGTCCTCACCCTCGCAGCGGGGGAGGGGGCATACAGGGATGAAATCCCCTCAAGCGCGTTTTCCAACCCCGTGAGCTCCTATCCCTCTCACGTCCTCTGAAGATGTTTTCTGAAATTGATCCCCACATGTGCGTCCTTGGAGAGGGTTTAGCTCTTCACGGACACTGAACGCTAAGTTCGTTCGCCTCTCCACCAATCCGTCGCTTTTAATATGGTAATGATTCCGGAATTCTGCAGGCGGGAGCTTCGATACGACCACAAGAACCCGGGAAATCGTATTAATCCGACCGACGCAAAATTATAGAAGACTTAAAGAAATATTATCTCATGGAAACCCATAGTATTTTGGATATTAAATAAATAATAATATATCAGTAGCAATTTGCGGATGACCACTTTGAGAACAATACACTAATTTATTCTCGGAAGCAAGCAAGGGACAATCCCATCAATTCCAATCAAGGGCCCTAAGTTAGAGGTGGATTGAAAATTTCAGCACACTCCTTATATAAAAATAAATAAGTTAGCAATGTCAATAGAATTCCAACAAATTTGTATCTAATAAAGCGCAAACTAATAGTTCACAAGTACGTAATATTATCGATTATTCGGAAAAGGTTGTTTATACATACCAACTATTAAAATAACAGTAAATTCGAGATTAATGATTACAATAGACCACCGTCCCTACATGAGAGACCAGAGAGCCTGTTTGTAAAATACACCTCTTCCCGAGAGAAACCTGGGCCAGGATCCATTTAAAAGTCTATTTGAAAAAAGGCTATTTGATTAAAAGTCCATTTTATGTTCTGTATTATACGTAAAGGTAATCATTTTGAATGTTGCTCATACCCTATTTCTATATCTACTTTTTATAAATTTCTCGTTTTGTCCCGTCATACATCTTTCATGGACGATGAGATGGTACTTCGTGATTCCTTTTAAATACAAAAAATAATTTTTAATCTTGTAGTTTTTCTACGCACTGTTTGTTTTGTAATTTATTAGAAGATGGATTAAGTTCATGAACGACCTCCCACTTACGTAGTAACTTACGTCTCCGTTTTACCCATTCAGAGTACTCTCATGGAAATAGTTGCCTTAACCCTACATATTAAGTTCAAAATTGTTTTATCCGAGTATTTTGAACTGTCAGTAACCTATAATACTGATCGAACGATGTTATTAGATGTATTTGACTGCCTACATCGTAGCAATGTTTGTAGCACCAATCATGAACCCCGGGTTACGCCGAGCAAAATGAGATAAAAAATTGCTGGCCTTTTCAGGGGTGTTTTGATACCAGAATGATTGTTTTCGTTATTTTTGCATGGTATTTGTAAATGAGAAATGTAGCTTAGTGCTATTGAAGCTTATCTACATGGAGCGATAGGAGTTAGGAGTTGGATGGTAGGGCTATTGTTAGTAGGTGGACCGCTTAGCTGGGTTTACCAACAACTTGGCTCACGTGAAGGAGTTAGTAGAAGTGGTTAGTAATAGTTAGAGTTATTGGTACTAGTAGGAGGTGGACAGAGGAAGGAGGGTTTGCTTTCCAGTAGTCACAACTATATGAACTGGGACATTCATGTGAAAACCTACAATTTTTTCTGGCCCCACCGGGAATTGAACCCGGGATGTCTCGGTGAAGAGGAAGAACGCTACCACCTGAGCCACCAGAGGGTATTGCTAGTTTATTAAATAAGTTAATAAACGAAAATTCTCCCAGTTTATTCCAATATTTTCGTTTACTTCCCAAAGGTCCGTTTCACCCCCGCTCTAGAAACGAGAAAATGGCCGCCGCGCCAAGATGACGTGGACCGTGATTGTCATCTGTCGGTGGGCAGTTGACGAGTGTGCGAAAAGTCGCTTCGGGTGTCACCGCTGTGTCAGTACCGATGTCTCTGCGTCGCCGCGTCAATCAGAAGGACCAGTAGGTTTGGATGCGTGTGTTACCCGATCCGCGGAGGGTGGGGGAAAGTCGTGTGAAGTGGTGATAGCACTTGATGGCCGGAACTCGTGGCGGACTGCAGATAGCGCCCACTATTGTAGCGGTTTCGTTTCAAAGTAGGGTGCGCTTCTTTTGTGGGGTGATCAGTGCGTATTATTTGAGTGGTGTGAGGGAGGGGGAAGTTGTAACCCGATCTCTTTCGTTAGGGGTGAATTCTTTCTTTTGGGTCTCACGAAATATTTTTTAACTTTTTACGCGTGTTCGTGGATGACACATGGAATTTTTTTTGCAAATCAATTATTCTACATTTTTTAAATTATTGTAGTATTTGTAAATTGCAAATGTAGCGTGCTACTGAAACTTATCTACACGAGGCGATAAGAAGTAGGCGGTGGGTGGTACGGTTATTGTTGGATGGTGGACCGGTTAACTGGGTTTACCAAGATCCCTCGTGGATGTGGTTGTAGGAGTAGTTAGTAATAGTAAGAGTTAGTGGTAGTTGGAGTAGGAGAAGTTAAATAAGAGGAGGATTCGCTATTGAATTGCCATTGCTATATGAACTGGGACACTGAAGTGAAAAGCTACTACATCAATTTTCGTTCTTACTAATCAATTAACTGCTGGATCTGGACACGTTTTTCGTGAAAAAACGCATAGATTTTTGTTCGTGATTGACGGGTACAAATACAACAAGTTTTGGGTCTTCTCTACGTCTTTTCCATATATTTATCCGAATTCTGTAATATTTCTCAATCGAAATTGAGTTGGAGAACTAAGAACCTCGAAATAGAAATGTCAATCATGATTCAAGTCATTCTTCTCGTTGTTTCCTTGCAATAACATCCTGANTTTTTCTCCGGTTATCCTTCGGGTAGAGGTGGATTTCACATACAAACTTTATAAGGGTCCGTTGCAATAATTAATTTCAAATTTAAAATTATTTTAATAGTTACGATTTATAAGCAATATTTTCCAAATAATGTATATTCACAATTAAAACCTTGTAGAGCATGTGTGTCACAAATTAAAGACAATTTCATTCGTCAATTTCACATTATCACCTACATCTTCATTGAATTTCAAATAAGTAAGACATCTTTCCTTATTGTATTTTATTTAGCCAACACTTCGAGATTAAATTTCATCTCTTCTTCACGGCTAAACTGAAATACTGAGGTCCGGATAAGCAATTACAATCCTGTTCTTTGGAAATTATTACAATCATTCACACTTATAATCCCTTTCTAAAAGTATGAGAGGTTCGTCACAGAAGTAACCTTCTCCGTCGTTATGTAATAAATAATAAATAAATTTAGTGTCAAAAAAACAGTAGAAACTGTGTATGACCACGTGGAGGACAATAAACTAATTTACTAATTATATCTGGTTGATATAATAATTTACAGTTTGATATAATACGTACTTGTGAAATAACATTTTTCTTTTATTAATACAAATTTGTTGGTATTTTGTTATATTATNAATTTGGATTTATATAATAATAGTTATGATTTATAAACAATATTTTCTGAATAATCTATAGTTTGTGAGAATACATACTTGTGAAATAACTTTTCTATGTTTTATTAAATACAAATTTGTTGATATTCTGTTAATATTACAACATGTACTGATCTACTTTTATTCTTATCTTAAGAGTGGTGAAATGTAAAAAATACCTCTGGTTCGGATCCTGGATCGTAATTGATGCGATGATCCCTTACTTGTTTCCGGAGAATAAATTAGTTCATAGATATCCACGTGATCAAACGCAGTTTGTAACTTTTCTTTTTTATTATAAAGTGTATTTATAAGAACCCAACTGAGAGAACAGGTTTGAATATGAAATCCAAATTCAGAGTAAGGGAAGGATTTCTCCGAATCTTTCCCTCTTCTGAATTTGGATCTCACATCTAATTCTAGGGTGCTCACATCCACAGTATTTTCTAAGTGTATTCAGGAAAGGAAATAAAATTCAATCACTTTTTCGGGGAGATTTGGGCGCCATTCACGATTCCGGATGGAGGGAGGAGTTGAAGGAAAGATGTGCTACTTTGAATCAATGACAGCAGCTTTCAGAGACGTGACGTACACTCCATCAGCTTGCACTAATTATTCCCTGCGATGTTGTTTTGCTCACTCAGATGAAATATTCTCTTTTGTTTGAGACGCGAGGATCCATACCCTGACCGTTTATCCTGTTTTCCACTTCACTATACCTGGATAGAAGAGGTAGGAATGAATCAGTTGGTCCCTTGTAATAAATACGATATTACTTTAGCATTTTGTCATATTACCGTGTGAAATCCTCACTAGTTGAGGAATACGTGAAGTTCAAGAAATATATTAGGTTGTATTTAAAAAATCTTGTTTAATTTTTGGAACTTAACATTTTCGAATATATTTTTCGAGTTACGCTAAAGTATGATGATTATTATTTTGTTCGATAATGTACCCAAATGCACGATGCTTGATTTCACATCGTGTTATAATGGCGTTTCGTTACATTCATTCAACACAAGGACATGACCATGTTAAAAGGAGACACAAACACACACCCATTTTTTACGAACGTACGTGGCTTCCGACAAGAGGTTAAACAAGTGTTCAACCTTCACTATCTCACCGTGAGAACCCGCGTTTTTTCTATTGTATAGAAAACAAGTTTTGGCAAACTCTTGTTCCCTTCGGTGTAACACAGTTCATTAACGGAAAATAATGTCTTAATGTTTTGCATAGTTTTAAATCACCTTTAATTTTTATTGTAGCCCCAGCCGTGGCGCAGGTGGTAGTGATGTCACTTATCACCAAGTTATCCCGGGTTCGATTCCCGATTGGACCAGATAATTTGTAGCTATTCACATTAATGTCCCAGTTCATATAGATGTGACTACTGAAAAGCCAACCTTCCTTCCTCTATCCTGCTCCTCCTAGTATCAATAACTCTATTACTAACCGCTTCTACTAACCCCTCCACGNTTAATGTCCCAGTTCATATAGATGTGACTACTGAAAAGCCAACCTTCCTTCCTCTATCCTGCTCCTCCTAGTATCAATAACTCTATTACTAACCGCTTCTACTAACCCCTCCACATGGGCCAAGTTGTTGGTAAACCCAGCTAACCGGCCCACCAACTAACAATAGCTTTAACACCCAAACTCCTAACTCCTATCGCCCCAAGTAGGTAAGCTTCAATAGCACGCTACATTTCCCATTTACAAATACAACAATATGAAAAAATTCATTGTGAATTAGCAATTTAGAGAAATATTGTAAGAGATCTCATAAAAATAGAAATTGAAATATTCGGGATCGGAATCAAGACTGTGTTGCAGGTGGTAGTCACATCATTCAGAATTGCTTGGTGCTTTTATTTATCTATATTTTGCCGTTATTCCTTCGGAAGGGGAGAGGGATCCAGAAGACCCTGAGGAGGGCGAAGGGAAGAGATAACAGCCTTTAGGACTGCAGCGCCCCTGGCGGTGTGCACGCAAACGAATCGCAGATGTGCCCCTCGTGATTGTAAAACAGCGGCCCTTATCCCTCCTTGTCACTCCACGTCCAAAAGACGACTTGATGGGAGCGCGGAAAGTGAACGAAACAATTCGTGCTCATTTATCTTATGATAAACTGACGTGTTTCGTTGAACTGGCCAATCATTACTTTACAAGAAGACAAGCATTTTCTAGTTGTTCGTGTATTTTGTTGCAATGTTCTTAAATGTAGAACAAAATATCTCTTATTCTTCCCCGTTCAAGGTTGTACATCACATAAAATCTTGTCAAAACAAACATGGACTTAATGTATTTCATGAGCTTCACTGTTATGGAATACTATAGTTAGATTACTCATTGGTATATTAAAATTTGTTTCAAAATATTTTCAGAAGTGTTTGTAAACATTTTAAATTAGCGTGTATGGTTTGTAAATGATGAAAAGTCATGCAAATTTCACGGGATATAAAATTAATTATGAGAAAATATTTTATTATTGGGTTATTTTCAAGAAAATAAATTAATTTCTCTAAATTATGAATATTAAGTGTGAAAAAATAAGGCTATTAATAATATTATTTATATATAAGTAAGAAAATTAGGAATCCTTAAAAACGGCGTTCTGGCACCACGACACCATGGATTGGTACAGAACGAGTTGGTGCTGAATCAGTAAATTTGAAAGCAATTTGATCTGGGAGTTCCGACAGAATATACAAGAAAGAGTCAAATGCGAAAATAAATAAAAACAATTTTTTTTTAAAAAAGACGATACAGAATATGGAACACTGAAATAGGAGAAACCTAACAATGAAACAAATACATAACAAATAATTACTATTATTATTTCTCGTTTCGGCCTACTGAGGATCGCGATGACAAAGCGTAGTGAGGCACAACTCTGCGCGAGTTTACTCACTAGACCCATAAAACATTTTGGGAGAACAGCGTCTAGATGGAACGTAATTTACCGTGTCCGAATATTACAACTGCGGTGAGCCGGTGAGATTAAACTTTTCAATCGTCACAGCTACATAAAATGAGACATAGAAACAAAAAGCTGCAAACTGTTCTGGGCCCTTCCGGGAATCGTTCCAGGGACTCCTTCGTGAAAGGCGAACGCGCCAGCACTGTTCTTTCAGTTATCAAAGGTGCTCAATATTTTATATTGATTGAGCTCTAAGATGTCACATTACGTAAAAAGGAAAGAAAAGGCAGGTTCTTTTGAAATATGAATGACAATATAGTGAACCATCCAATATAAATCAACACACGTCATAATTAATTTGACTTCACTAACTCTACTCTACAGATAGGAAGTTCATCATGGACCATCACCACGAAGTGCTCTTGGATTAAATTTGTTTTTCCTTCCATTTTGGAATGCAGCATTTGAAAACCTATGAATAATGAAAGACTTTTATGGACGAATAGTATATATTTTGTACTAAGAACTCGCCATGTTTCGTTTTAAGTCGTAGTCAGGTGATTATTTATTTAATTAGATTATATAATGAACGTTAATTGAAGTATAATTTGAAAACCATTAAAGCAGCTGTAATTGTAACTACGTACATTTCTAAGAATTTTTTCGATTTCGACGAAGGTCTCTTTTTCGAATAGGTTTATTATTAATACTAAAAATATAAGAAAAATAGTCTTATTAATTTTGTGAATAATAGAATGATTCTCGTTGAGTTTTATTTGACTGTACTAGGTTCTATTTCAGATTTTCGAACTTAAATTTATTGAACCTTCTGCTATTTGAGACATAATTCAATTCTACACATGAAACAACTTTATTTCAGTTTCATATTCAAAGCTAATGTTAATAAGTATCTTTATATTGTTAGATTTATTGACAATATATTATTATTTATTTACGTAATGCCTTATGGAGAGGTTCAGGCCATGAGGCCTGTTCTTTCACCTAGCCTTTGGACTTGAAGAAAGGGAATTGGGAAGGAGAGATGTTGGGTTGCCGAGGAACTTATGGTATTGAACCGACAATTTGTCTGGAGTAGGTGAGAGAAACCCCAGCTGAAAACCTCGCCTAATTCGGTCGAGCAGGGTTTGAACCCGCGCTCTCCCGCTCATTCAATGGGATCGTGAAAGCGAAGACGCTACCACAAGACCGTCGCTATTACTCTCCTTACAAATTCTTTTTATTAATATTTGTTAACATATTGTGACTTGTTATGCATTGGTATTTTTTAAATACAATTTATGGTTAATTGGAAACCAGTCTAACAGGTCTGATGTTGGTTCAGCCTACGCTTCCATTTCGCTGTCACCCAGAAGGTAACGATAAGAGTAACTCGCGTTGTGTTGCTAGTACTTTCGGTTTTCTTTAACCTGAAATCTATCGCCAACATCAGCCATCAATTCAATTCACTTGCTCTTGTAGCGCTATTCTGTTCTTTCTGCATCGATAATATGCAACGAATAGTACTTCGTATCTTATGTACATATTTCTTCCGTGTACCCTACACGTGGAGAAAAGTGATAACTTTCAGTCAGATGAAAATGGTGACGAGTCGGGAATTGAACCCGGGCTCCTGCTTTGATCTCAGGGGTGTTAACAACAACACCGCCCGTTCGCCTTCCAGAACTGTACTCCGTGGGTGGATGGTGTACTTTTGTAGAAGGCGAACGGATGATTTAGTGGTTAACACCCCTGTTATCACACTTCGTATCTTAGTTTGTTATTAACTAGTATTTTTACAGCACATATTCATTTTTGTGACTACTGTTAATATTTATTCGCAAATTAATTAAATTTTTAGAAGTTGGTATTCGTGTTAGGCGGCCAGACTGCATTATTTTCGGTAAGGTTATAAGACTTTTAATATACTTCCGTCTGGATCTTATTTGAGATGGCCTTCGATCTCCCCTGACAAACATTCTTGTAGAAGTGTTCATAGTTGTTAATCGTCAAGGTCATACATGTCTCCGAAATACGGTGTGCTTTCTTAAATAATTCAATAAATGTATTGCCAGAAAAGCAGTACAAACTGCGTATGACCACGTGGAGGACAATAAACTAATTTACTCTCCGGAAGCAAGCAAGGGACCATCCCATCGATTCCGATCAAGGGCCCTAAGGCAGAGGCGGATTCAATTTTTTTTTGCATAATTTCCTAGATAAGATAAAAAGTTAGCTGCGAGTTATAATACATATATAATGTCAATATGTTTGTAATTTAACGAAAAAAATTTACATGTATAAATTATTATCGAACTATAGATTATTCTGAGTATAGTGTTTAAAAATCATAAGAATTGAAATAACACCAAATTTACGATTTATTATTACAATAAACACGCCCCTAGACAAAGCCTAGAGAACCTGTATAAGAAATCCGCTTCTACCCGAAGGAAAACCGGGGCAAAACCCGGGCCAGGATAGGGCTACAGAATTAGTGTACACAACCATGCCAAAGTTGAGAACACATAAAACTAAATTAATATGAGGCATAAGACAACACATTCATGCAAGAAAATAGTTTTTGAAATTGTTATAAGTTATTTAAAAAGTACTACAGCAATGGCGTGATAAAGTACAAGACGGATTTAACTTTTATTACAATCAATGAATTCTTTCGTCATCAAAATCTGCCTTCCGTACCGTTTCTTTCCGTCTGCCGTCGCTCAGGCGCAGAGAAACAATAAAAGCAGAACTGCAGTGTCCTGCACTTGTGATAGCACTTATCGCATCTCGCCCTTCAGTCACAGCCCTGAGGTTCCACCCCACGTTCCACCGCCATTGGACATGTCACTCCCCAACTTCCCCTTCTCGCAAAATTTATCTCCCGTCGTTTCTCCGTGCCCACGAAATGTCTTTTTATCTGCAACTGCACGTCTTTGGTTTCGTATTGTGTTCTCCTTGTGTCATCTGGTATCTGTTGTATCCTGCTCTCCCCCATCATCTTTTATTCTCCGGAATAACTTCTCAAAATTTGGGAAGGTTTTTTTTTCCTCTTCAAGAATGGTATTTTCTTGTATTCTCCATTTTTTTTTGAAAAGGCTTCCCGTTATTTGTGAAAACAAATTTATATGGTTCTCGTATTCTGTTTGTAATTTCTCGTTTCACTTCACCACAATTTGTCTCCAAGAACCATTTTTCATATACAACTCAAAGACTTCGTTTTATTAAAATTTCTGTTTAATTTTTTGTTTTAATATTTGAAATTTTTCAGTATTAGAAGTGACGGAATAAAACAAATTTAAGTGTTGTATGTGATAACTAAGGTCAGATTGAAATGGTGACATGTCGGGAATCGAACCCGGGATATCTTAAATGATCGCAGAGGTGCTGACCACTACTCCACATGTTGGCTTTCGACAACGGTGCAGTTTTGATCCAGCCCTAATATCCGAAATACCCACGCAGGGGATAAGTGTACATATAATGTAGGGATGCAGACTTGAATATAAAATAGTGTAGGACGGTCGAGAAATGCAATAGGATGGTGTGGCAATGAATGTCAAATTTGCATTCTGTCCCAAACAGGATTATATCCTCGGGATGTAAACTATATTAATCCGAGAAATATGTAAAGTGAGTAAGTTTAAGTTGTTGTTTTTTTTTTAAATAAAAACCTGTAATTTTGAACTAAAAACCTATGTGTACTTACAAAAAAGATTAATAGATATTAATTCATTCATTCATTTATACAATTTTGGATTCGACTTCCCGCTTGACACCAATTTAATTTGGAGTTTGTTTACACATTGTGGAAGGTCAGTTTTCCCTGTCTTATACGTTAAGGCAATCGAGTTCCACGAGATATTTGAGTGAAAGCACAGACATGACGTCACCAAGTTCCCGAATACTAGCTCTTTCTGGAAAAGGAATCAATCGTCCGAGGTTGAGAAACTCGAGAACATTTTTCATCTCTGGTCTCTTTCACGTGTTTTGCAACCCTCTCCTTCCATCCTCCCCATCCTCCCCATCGTCCCCTTTATCCCCTTGAACGCCCGACCAAAGCGTTATCTGATCGCGGGCCAACGCTCGTCCGTCCGTCCGTCTCACGTGGCCCCTCGCGCCCCCTGCCCCCCCTTCCGCGAGCCCATCGCCAGGCAGCGTCTGTCGCTGACGAGATGCGGGATTAACCCTCCCCTCCCCCTCTGCTCTTCGCTTATCGCCCGCGGCTGCGACGACGGGCGCCACGACGCAGTTCAACGGAGCGGAGGTGACGCGACCAGTCGCCAACACGCGTGTATGATTCACGCGTCCCACCGCCCTCCTGCTCCGCTTCTCCCGCTGCATCGCCATGCGTTTCTGCATTGTTATCAACGCTTTGTTAGGACACGGCGCATGACTGTGGAGGAGAGAAGGTGCTTCACAAGGGACGATCCTAGTATTCGCTTGGAGAATTTTGGTTAGTTGAAGAATTTTGATTTCTGTCGAAATACGTGAATTTATACTCACTGGTAAAAATGTATCAAATGAAATAATTTTATAATCTATCAAAAATGTGTTAACATATTAATATACATTCAATTCAAACAATTAAGTAAATTAATAGATACGGTTTCGTTACATTAAATCACTTATTCTATCCGTTTGATTATTTTTAAGCTAACGTTTTGTTGGAGATCTGTGCAGCATGAATTTACAGAAGATGCCTCACTCGCCGGAGGTTCAGGTCATGAGACCTGCTCTCCCACCCATCCATGACTTGAAAGAGAGATATTGGGTTGCCGGGGAACTTATGGTACCGAAACTATCTCTTTGTATGGAGTATGTGCGGGAAACCCTTGCTGAAAACCTAGTTCTACCGAACAGGGTTTGAACCCACGCCCTACCGATCAGCGAGATCATGGAAGCGAAGACGCAACTATTAGGCTTATTTAGTATATGAAACATTTATTTCTATGACATCTTATGGAACAATAAAATCAAAACTGTGACTGTTCTAAAGTCGTGCAGACACAACTGAGCAATTCAGAATGTCAAAAGTGTTAGCAATTGGTAGTTACTTATTTCACCTAAGTCTTCTGTAGAACGAAATGCTTACACACATTATTACGCAAAGATAAACCTGATCTCATGAAGTGCTTGTTTCATTATTGTGTTAGTGCTATTAGAGTGTTGTACGAAATCATCTTTTCACCTTTATTTTATTGCCTTTATATGGTTCGTGGAATCAACACTTCATGAATACTGTTTATTAAGGAAATGCATAAATGTACACTTTTTCATACTTGTAACAATAAAAGAGTTAGTACAACAATAAATAGTTAATAATAAAGGATAAAGACGGAATATCACGCACGTATGCTAAAAAGTATGAATAATTATTTACTTGAGATAAGTAAAAATATTAATTTGATTTTAATGGGAAAATGAGACTGTTTCTGATATAACGAAAAAAAAAATTGGTAACTGAAAGAATTCCTTCTATTGTAAATCGAACAAATGTTGGACCTTAGACTATCAAAAAAGCCTTTTTTATAGTTATACCCCTATAAATACATAAATTGTGGCTTACTCTGTCCGGTTCTTTAAACTTATGTTTATTCTAGAGATACTTTATGTATCAAACTTCGTAAATTTTGTGAAATGACAAAAAAAAAAGAGCAATTTAAACCACTGGAATTTTGGGGAAGTTCAGCTAGTGAATGGAATGATTTGTGATATCCTTGGAGATAACCCACAAAACGAGACCTGTCAATACGGAAATATGCAAATCACTTCGCTACGTTGTCAGTACCGATTTTACGTGTTTCCATGGTATGACTTGTTGCCGAAGAACGCGTACAGGAAACGGTGGAATCTTCTGGAAGACTTTTCTCCTAATATTTCTGTAATGCAATGCAAAATTAATGGGAATTAATCTAATGTGGCTCGCAGGTGTCAACCGATTTAATTGAAATAAAAAACAATTTGATTAAAGTAAGACCTCGCGAGTGATGTTAATTGGTTGGCAGAAGCAAAACGCGAGATGATTGTGTGCATAACTCATCACGGAAAAGAAGAACCACTTTTCTTAAATGTTTTTATTCACTTTCAAGTTTCATATTAAAACTTAAGTAAGACTTCGTTACGTTTCTGAAAAATCTTATTGTACTTGTCGTTGCCTTCGAATCGTTGACCTACTCCACTTCTGATGCACTTCATCTTCTGAGGTGGAATCCGAGAGCTTCACTTGTCTTACAAACCGGTGCTGCTGTCTACATCCTATATATCCAACTATACACACACCTGCAAGGAGCGCGGTAAATGCACCCCACGTTACTAGTTCGTATAAAGTTTTGTAATTTACGTTTTTCTGTATTATCTTCTCATACAGTTAATTACTACGACATATTTTTCTAAGGAACTTACGTGTGATTTACCAATTGGTACTGTTTATTCAAATGTAAAATATCGCAAATGATTGACAATTGAATGGAATATTTTTGGCAAGATTAGTCAGCGTTTGTTACACTAAACAATATAATGGAAGTGAAATTCTTTATCGTGACCTAATACGTGCATCACACTGGTTCATGCAGGGGTATTGGAGTACTCGGAAATTGCGTGATGAACAGTGATCGATCCTGGCTCGGGTTTTTTCGATTTCCTTCGAATAAATTTCAATATAGTTTCACAATTGTAATTATTTATTTCGATTTTTTTTAGTATTTTTATTCTTACGAGCAGTAATTTATGAGCAGTATTTTCGGAATAATTTAACAATTTGATAACGGAAGGTATAAGTTATGTAATTGTTCTTTTAATCCATTGAAAATAATTTGATATTCTGTGGATATGACAAGTAGCTAACAATTTTTGTTTTATTTGATGTCTTGTTGTTGCCTCGGGACTCGGTAATGTTGAATCGGCCACTACCTTTGCGACCTTTAATCAGTTATGATAGTATTCCACAATACTATCCTTTGCTTGCTTCTGGGGAGTAAATAGATTTATTGTGCTTCACGTGGTTATGCCCTGTGTTACTGCTTCTTTTTGCAGAAAGTTAAATGTTTTGCGCATGCACAAATATGTTTTCTTTGTTTGCCGTAACCCGAAGTAAATAACCCATTACGTACTTGGTACGTATTTCGTAGATTTAGATTGTCGTTGCATTCGTCACTCCATTATTACATTGCGCTATTTTAAAACTAGTATAATTAAAAATAATTGAATTTTACGATTCCTTTCACATTGTTAGTTTTCTTTTTACATCGAATATATTTCTCTATTTCATTGTTTCAGTGGAATAGATCGAGCGAATTGGTTGGTAGGGGGTAGTGTCCGTCAAAGTTTGGAGCCCCACCGCTACATATACACTCTCTCCCTCCTACAGTCCCTATTCGCGAAGAGGCGTACGGTTTCTCATTCCGAGTGCAGCCACCGGCGCGCCACCGCCGCTGTGCTCTCGGTCCCCGCGGGTGACACGGCGAACACTCGTTTGTATGCAAACGCTGCACCCCCTCCCTCCCCACACGGAGTCTCTGGACCGAATGGACCGCCACTCTATTCCTTTGCCATGGGGATTCCACAGACAAATGAAACGCCACCGCGACTCGAATTCCTCAATCCATTGTGAAATGGTAGAGTACGCGCCATTCACGCGTCGTATGTCGCTGCTTACGGCGTCGCCTCTTATCCTCGCAACAATTAAATAATTTTGTGGAACAGTAGAACGTTAGTTATCCGAAGTGACGTCATGGAAAAGAAAAGAAGCAAATGCAATCGCATCGATCGATGGCGATGTGGAACTTAAAAGAATAGAGACGAAGTTACTATACTATACTTATACAGGTTCTCTAGGCTTTGTCTAGGGGCGTGTTTATTGTAACAATAAATCGTGAATTTAGTGTTTTTTTCAACTCTTTATGATTTTTAAACACTATACTCAGTATAATCTATAGTTCGATAATAATTTGTACATGTAAATTTACCAACATATTTGCGTTAAATTACAAACATATTGACATTACATATGTATTATAACTCGC
>NNCF01127114.1:9014-26052 GCA_002313205.1 Laupala kohalensis | reverse complement strand
GCTTCCGGAGAGTAAATTAGTTTATTGTCCTTCACGTGGTCATACATGGCAGTTTGTACTGTTTTTTGACAATAAATTTATTATTATTATTATTATAAAGAGGAAGTTGACTTTGAAGCAGACGGGTATTAAAACTTTAATCACAGATCTTGGTTCGTAGGTGGATGAAACAAAGTTACAAGCAGCATTTGAAAATTAATTATTGTGGAAGGAATATTTTTCCCTCGAGTGGAAACAGATTGCGCAAGTTGGTTTACAGCTGTTGTGCGAGTAGGTGAAGTTCGCAGACGCGTTAGAGCGGCTGAAATGGCAGGACGTTTAGGAAAATGGTTTCATTTGGAGATGCGAGCAATGATTCGTTTCTTATGGGCAAATAATGTGTCCGCGTGTGAAATTCGTCGCAGTTGATGGTGAAGAAGGAATGAGCAGAAAACGTAAAGCGAAACGGGTTCACACTTTTCAATAGGACAGAGAGAGAGGACGTAGAAAAAGTTCTTCAACGATACAAAGCAACGCGCTACGAGTTGAAGAAATGATTCAAAATAATCGACGGGTGACACTGTGTCTCATCGCATCACAGCTGAGATCCTCTTGCATGACGATGCCCAGGCCCCGTCCTGCTCGCCAATCTCAAAAATTGCAGCGACAGTTAAAGTGGGAAGTCTGGAGCCTACCGCCATACAGCCCAGATTTTGCATCCAGTGATTATACTCTTTTTCTCAAACTGAAGGAACACTTATCTGGACCTAGGTCCTCTTCAGACAGAGTTGTGAAAACTACTCTCGTGAACTGGCTCAACAGGCAGGGACGTTTTTTCTATCAAGCCGGATTAAACAGATTGGTCCTATGTTAAGATAAATATCTAAATAGATTTGGTGATTGTGTGTAAAGTGAACAGCAAGAATGACTCTTCGGTTCATTTTGTATTTTCTGTCTGTTGTACAAACATAATTTTGAATTATACCCTTGTACCTTATTTTTTGGATCCATCTTCGTACATATGATACAACATGTTACATACTTTCTTTGTCGTGTATTGTATTATATACTACATGGTACACCCAGAGAAGCGAGTTTACTGTGTGCAAAAACGTGGTTGGTGGAATACCATCATTTTTCAGAGTGAATTTTGATTATCCAAACTTTCTCTTAAATCATATTTCGTATATTTGACGCTCTACTCTGTTCACGTAATGAAAAAAATATGTCAATCAAAATTTTAAACGATTTGACTTTTTACTGCAGTGACTGGCACCATGATTTTGAATAAATATCCTTAGCTTTGCTTGAGTGAAATATGAATCTCCACATATCATGCGATCCTAATGTGAAATATAGCGAAATAAGAATAATGGGAATTATTTATTTTTATTGCAAGTATTTGGTCTGTGTTCATGAAAATTGAAACGATGTTTTAAACAATTTTTAATCAATAATGAGAATTATCAATTACGCGCATGGGATGATTGTAGTGAAAATAAAGAGTGAAGAAGTATGAGGAGTAAGATGAATGTTGATTTCCAACTAGAAAAAACAGTTTAATGAAACATGCCATGAAAGTAATGAAGAATAATGATAAAATACTGGTTTTCCAAGGGAGTGTGGTGAGATGATCTTGAAAAGTCAGCGTAGATGATGTTGAAGGTAGAGTTGAATCGGTGTGTTGATTCGAAATCCAAGGTTTGAAGACCGATGTTCAAGTGCCTTCTGTAGCGTAGTAGCGAAGGGTTGATCTGGAGAAAATGTCGGCTAGCATGCCGACCGACGATAGAAGTGATGTGAAGCGAGGTGTGTGTGTCCTCTTACAAGGTTGTGGAGCGAAGTAAACAGTTCGAATGAAAGGACCCTTCTGTTCAAAATCTCTCGTCTTTGTGCGCGCGGTTCATGTTCGATTAGTGTAGTCCATTGCGTGACGTCATGACTCGACCAGCTATCGATTGTTAATCTGTGTCGTGAGAATTACGTGATAATAATGAAATTCCCGGACTCGTCCAGATTAAGTAGTACAGGATCGTGATTTGAAAATATGATCAGCAAAGGAACTTGTAATTAATGGATCCGATTATATGATATCCAATGATTTCCTTTTTATAACTCCATGGCGTGAAATTTGAATTAAACCTATGGTGTTAGAGGAAATTTTCCAGAGAAAGCCAACAATTAAGATGAGTCACTCAACTCATACAAAGAGTGTGTGTTTCAAAGATGACTCACTTGGCATAATAGGATATGATAAAAATGTCTGTACAAATGAACTGTTCTCCCAGAAAGTACATGTCGAATTTAAATCTTCTAATACTGGATTTGAGGGAAAATATATCGACTTGTTAATCGAATTGAGATGATAAATTATGATTATTTTCATAATACTTATAGCACACAATTGTAGTCGCAAGGAGAACAAAATCTTAATACATTAAGATAACGATTCCACAATTGAAGACGATTGGTAGGCTGGGATAAATTTGATCACATGAGTGCTGGCAAAGCTCTGACAAGATTTGATCCGATTCTCGCGTCAGTTTCTTGCTCTTAGAATCTCACAAAATCAGTTTTTACGCTCGAACAAAAATCAGAACTATTGAAGGACAGGAACCAAGATTTTGCTAAGAAGGTGGTCTGAGGTGGGCATGAAATAATCTCTTACAGTGATACCTAAATTTGAGCTAAATTATATAAAATATTAATAAACTAGCTTTGTGTAGATCCTCCGCGAAAATATTGCGAAATATCTTCCTTTATTTCCTAGAGAGCACGAACTGGGCTTTATTGTTGACCACTCTGTATCTATATCAAAGTTCTTTGTTTTGTTTACGATCCGTGGTTTGATCCACAACTGTTTTGACAATTGAATGTGACAAAACATTTTCAAAAGATATCAACGGAGAGCGATATATTTACGCATGAAATTCAAATCCTGATGCGGGAACTCGACTAGTATTAAAATAAAACGCCGACGGAACGTGAAATAAATTGTTCGTGAAAAGTTAATTCTCTGTTCGGAACAGCGTTCCTGTCCGCGATGTCAAACAACAACAACAATCCCTGTTCCCTCGTCCGCATCGCATGTCGCTGCAGAGTACAGTTGGCAGGGCGCGGCCGCCAGAGGTCGCGGGGTCGATCCCCGACAGTCGCCGGCGGCTACCCGCCGATGCCGATTGCTCTCTTTATATGCTAATGCACCCAGCGCTGTGCAGTGCGCCGCGGGGCCTCCCGCACGCGGTCCACACGCCCCGCTCTCCGCCACGCAGGTGTACCGACGCTTCGAGAATATACGATGCCTCGGGATGGGTATAAGGAAACGAAATCTCTTTGGGGGGAAAGAACGCTTCTACGGTTTACTGTCGATTTCGAAAAACACAGTTCCGCTTCTTAGAAAGGAAATGTCTTGCCCAATGCTGGCACCATTCAGTGTAGTATTATCCTGGCTACAGTACACAGCGGGGAGCTACAGCACTCAAACTGAGACACACACAAGATTCAATAGGGGAGGGGGGACCTCACATATGAATTTAAAAAATCCTTACAAAGTCTCTTATTTCATTTTTAATGACCATTATTTTAATTATGTTATGTTGAATGAAAAAGGGAGACGGGATCGAGATTCGAACTCGGGACCTTGAGCTTAACGCGCTCACGCGCTTANTTCGCCTCCCGGGCACGTCTTCCATTAACATTCAACTTGCGAGACCCAAAGACCTCTGGGGTGGTCTCGTGGAGACTACGCTCCTCACATGGGGCGAGTCCCTTAAGAAGTTCTATGTTTTGGGTCGTATTTTCCAATTCTGGTTCACAAACACATAGAAATCTCTTAAATTGAGGTGAACCTCACCGCCAGGTAACAGATTAATTATGTTATACATATTGTATAGACATTTTTTCGATATGTTGTTTGTGAATGAGTGAGTCGCATAATTCAGTCATTTGTTTGTATTTTTGACGTTCATTTCGTCAGATGAAGTGGAGCATCTCCAGTAAACACTCTCTTTGATGAAGTTGAGTGATTTATCTTGATCATTGACGAGCTAGGGAAATTTTTCATTGATGCAATAGGTTGATTCAAATCTTTTGCCATTCACTTTTTTTAAAAAAACGAGACAATTGTGCTTCATGATATAATCTATTATAATAATTACAATTTCCGTGATGACTGTATTTAACTCACAAATTGCTTCACTCAAATTGGGCAAGCCTAGAAATTTCCTTATCTATCTCACGGTATATCATCCCCAATTCGATACCTGATCGAATATCAAGTGACATCATCGATACACATGGGCAACTACGCGCTAAATTCACCTATAAAGGACCACATGGCACTTGCTTGCAAAACATTCTCTTACTGTTCCTTGTCTAGGACACATTCTTTTACTGTTCCGTGTCTAGGAGACATGTACTAGACATTATAAGTCACAGTCGTTACTACACTATTTACGAACAGAACTTTGTATTAATTCATCGACATTCCTTCGTTACATCAAGACATCACTTCGCTTGCCTCAAGAAAGTTTTTCATCGCTTCATCTCGCTACGATGCAACAAGGGATTCTATGACTACCCCACTAATTGGACAAATGGAAATTGGTAACAAGATGTCGTTTCACCAACTCTACTCAACGAGCAAGCCAACTGTTTCCCAGGAACGTTTTTACACATCTCATCAGCATCATGCCTTCTTGGAAACAGTATCTTATCATTATTTTTCATTATTTTTCATGGCATTTTATTAAACCATCTGTTCTTGTTACTAATCACTATTCATTTCTTGCCTTATCCCTCACTCATATCATATTATTATTTTTTCATTATTTCTTGTGTAGGCAAATCACAATTGTCTATACACATATTAACAATATAATATGTAGTAACATAATTGATGTGTTACCTGGCGGTGAGATTCACCGCAATTTAAGAGGTTTCTATGTGTTTGTGGACCATTATTTTATTTGAGTCATTGTGATTTGGAAAGTTATAAAATAACTGATTCGTTCATAAGAATAAGCATAAATTTCTTTTCAGTACCAGATAATAAATTAATAACATGGTGCTAACTTACAAATTATCGCATGCAATGAAATAAATATTCTTTTAGGTAATCATTACCACTATATAGATTTACTAAGGGCTGTAATGACCATGATGTTGGCGATCCCTAAAGCCTCAATTAAAAAAAAATAGATTAACTTTTCAGTAGATTTTGTTTAGCAAAGGGGCGCAGGTGGGGGGGTTGGAGGTTTCAGAAAAGCAAGGAAACGTAAATGATATCGCAATGATATATGTCCGTAATCAACAAACGAAAAATACGGTGAACCTGAAAACAGGGGCGAACATTTTCATCAAAGGTAGAGTCTCTCGTTGGACCACTTCCTTCACAGTAAGCTTTAGAAATTCCACCAAGATTTCAAATTTTGAACTAAATACATAAAAGTTTGTTTTTATTTCCTTTTTAAAATCTGTTCGATGTATTAGCAATCATCTCATTTCTCAAACGGCTGTCTAGAATTGAGTTACCTTTTAGATCATTTTAAAAAATAGACTTTTCTATTGATTTGATGTGTTCTGTGATTGATTTAAGTGAACTGGAAGAATATTTAATTTTCCTAAATATTCTCGTAAGTAAAAATATTGATTAAAGGTCAATCCTTTTGTTTCATCATTGACATTCAGATGATATATTCTCCAGTACACATTGGGACTTAATATTTGAGTAGGAGTAAATCGTTAAGAATTATACAAATCTTTGGTGAAACTTCTGAATGATCACCCTTGGACGAAAAGTAAAAAAAAAAAAATCCTCAAGTTCTAAGGGGAGGTTGGTCGCCGCCGTCACCGTTTGTTCCCCACAATGAAGACTCATAGTGGTCGCATGTCACTGAAGCCTGGTTGCAGCGCGGCTTTTGAGTGACGCTTTTGTGACGCGATTAAAAACTGAGAAGCTCTGATCTGCAGGACAATGGAGCAGCGTGTGGCGAGATGTGGAACTGCGCCACCCCTTCCCTTCTTCGCCCCCTGACACTCACGCCTTCAACGAGGGAGTTGTAGCAACACCACAATTTTCAGCAAAATAGTCAAGGACATCTATAGAGAGACTCGTTTCAATTTCCTATCTACTCAATAAGCGCTAAATACATATTTTGACATGTGTATTCCCAAATCATAAGTATTATTTACCACGATAAAATTACATAACAATCGTGTCAAAAGCGTCTAACACAATACAAAATAAATCAGAAACAACACTCGTGTACGCGCAACGTTCATATACGATTTGACCAAAATCTGGCCACTTCACGGGCATTTTCAGTCGCTTCCATCAAGTTCTGCGCACCGCTGGGGCGAGTCGACACGAGAAGACGAGCAGTGCTTTGTTGCTCGCCACATTCACACGCACAGGTTTCGCGAGGGAAGCGCCGCTTCTCCCTATCAACTCCGAGTTGCGCACTTTCCAACTCGCGCACTATTCAACTTACACATGATTCAACTTTTCTAACCTGCGCGGCGGAGGGTCAAGCTGTGATGATGTGGGCGGTAGTTCGCGAGGTTGGACAAGGGAAAAGTTTACAGACTACCGTCGCCGTCAACGTGTGGCCCTTATAAAGAAATATAAGAGTTATTTCACTAGACGTGCAACACCATATTTACGTTTCCTTCACCGTACTAACAGTTAATCTACGAAAATAAATATATTTACAAATATACCTGGTATATTCTTAATTATCCAATAAAGATATATTTTTAAATATTTTGATTTTTCTTTAGCAAGAAATCTTCATTCTTCCTTGATTCAAAAAAATTGTAAACCTGAAAATAATTGTTCTAACTATTAACTTATTTCTGACTTTGGATATTACAAATACCATTTTCTGCAACATAAAATGGTGCCAAGAAAAGCCAAACCAGAAGACATTCGGCCACCACCAGTTGAAAATAGAAATTCCATAACAATCCCCGCCTTTTGGAAATTTCGAAAAATTTGTTGTTTTTACCTATATTCTGCTATTCAAGAGCAACAACCCGTAAAGAAATTCATGCCTCTATTTCTTAGTCTCAGTGTTGATGAATGAACAAGCCAATCGATAAGTCACAACGGTGTAATATGAACAGAAATTACGCAAATCTTAAATCAAAAGACGTCCTCAAATTCTTATCTTTTAAATTACTTTCTCTTATAAAACGAATTAAGTCCTTCCAGAATAAAAAACAAAATGACGTAATAATTCCATCTTCTCCCATTTCATAGTTAAACCAAAATTCAATAATTCAAATGTTACACATACTCATAAAACAATATGAACTTTTTGAAAAAAACAATATGAAAGAGTAAGTAAAAACAAAACATAAGAAAAAGTCTGTTAGATTTATATTATGATTTTCACCACTTTAAGAAAATAAAATATTAAAATCCATTCCCTTTTCTGCGCAAAAATACTACATATTTGAACACATGTTGAAAAAATAACAAAGAAAGAGAAAAAAGGAACTCTCTCACAACATAAGTGTATCATCACATGAAACCACATGAACAAAATGGGGTAAATTAATTTACATGGAAATATTATAATGTAGAATTGGCTCGTCAGGAAAGAGAGAAATTCTGTATTCGAAGGAATGTTAGAAAACAGACAGTTAAAGGGAGGCAAACTGTTCATTCGCTATCAGCTGTTATTCACTGAGTCCATTTAAATTAATCTTAACAGTATTAATTGCATTTATTTTAGTGATTAGTAGGTGCGGCTCAAGAGTGTCATACTTGGGAGCAACCACTGTGTAAAATCGACGAAAATATAATGCTGGATACAAGTTATATGGGTAAATTACATATTTATAATTTTATCAGTTCCGCGAATTAATGATTCATGTGACCATATTGCTCTGAAAACGAAAGCTCGTGGGAATATGTTTTCTTGAAGTTGCTGTGAATAAAATATATTCCTCTCCTCAAGCGTTCAAACTACACCTCAACAAATTTTTCGCATTCCATTTTTAAAATTTAAATGATTGAACAAGTACAACAAGTCTTGCTTCATTTATTTGATTTTACTTCAATTCTAATAAAAAAATTAAA
Source organism: Laupala kohalensis (assembly GCA_002313205.1). Classification (NCBI taxonomy): domain Eukaryota; kingdom Metazoa; phylum Arthropoda; class Insecta; order Orthoptera; family Trigonidiidae; genus Laupala; species Laupala kohalensis. The sequence continues at coordinate 17,987 of NNCF01127114.1, read as the reverse complement.
ATATTTAACGTAATGATAACAGTATGTTCCTAGATTATTTCCCGTTAAAAATAAATAACAAACTTAAAATATTTAACTCCTGCGAAGCAACAGTATGTTCCTAGATTATTTCCCATTTATATTTATAAATGAGAGGGTGAAGATATTTAGTTATGCATTCAGTAAGTAGGGGAGTTAATTCATGGGGATAGTTCATAAAGATATCATGTAAAAGTTAGATAAAAACTTTTACATAGGTAAAACCATTTATTTGAAGATTTTGTGAGCTTTTTAGCCGACTTTTGTTGTTTCCAGGGAACACCATGTGGAAGTAGTCTCTTTTCGTTCCCCATATGTTTCCTTCTAATTTTACACAGTATTCTTTCTCGAGATCATAATTTGGAAGATTGATTCAAAATTATGAAGGAGGAAACATACTTATATTATTTCTATTAAATCGAGCATTTTATTGAAATTATTGTTAGTGAAATGGAACAGCGAAAAATACACCAAAAAATCTTATTTATCAAAATATGAATAAAGTAAAATCTCAGACTGATCATTTCAATTTTTGAACATAGACCACTCTTTGAAAGAAATATTTTATTTTCCCATCCTCTTCTAGTTTCTGTAATAACTTTGCCAAAACATCATCAATCTTTACTGACGATTTTTTCTCCATTGAATATCCACGTTTAATTTGTTCAGCATATTTCCGTAATACTCTGCGTCCTCTCTTAGAATATTAATCAGTGAGTAAATACTCGGGTGTGCTCTGGGAATAAAAGAATTTATGCGTTGATTTCAACCCTCCGATACATTATTCGTGCGATGCCGCCTGCCACTGCAATTCCACATGCTTCATGGCATGAGGTCGTTGTCCAACGAAGTAATCGTAAAAGTCCGCGAGTTTATGATTTTCACTCGTGCTTTCTTCAATGCACAACCAGCCGTCATCAATCACATGTACACGTCTAGTGAAATAACTTATATTTCTTTAGAAGGGCCACACTTTGACGGCGACGGTAGTCTGCAAACTTTTTCCTTGTCCAACACTGCGGACTACCGCCCACATCACCACAACTTGACCTTCCGCCGCGCAGGTAGATGAGTTGAATCATGCGTGAGTTGAAAAGTGCGAACCCCGGCAACTCCCGTACGAAGTCTGTTTATGGAATTCCCGGTCCGATGGTCCTCTTGACGGTCCTTAGATGGCAATATCCAGTCTCGAAGATGGTTATTACGTGATCGCCAAAATTTTAGCCGGGTCTGATTAATTAACTCGATTAGTTCTTCTGTCAAGTAGAGGAAACTCTTCCTAGATTTCAACCGGTGTGTAAGTGGTGGGCTTTAGATGTTTATGTCTTGTGTTTTTCACTCCAGGCAGCCACGCCTCAGGGGAGATCTGGTGGCGCTATGCTGACCGAGCAGTACAGTTTGTCTAGCGGAGTTGGTTTAAAGCATGCGGTTATTAGATGATGTCAATAAGATGATAAAACAATTGCTACAAGTTTGGCGTGACTAGACTTGCTTCTAAGATAAAATGAATTTTATTGTAATGTAAAATATTTTCCTTTCCACTGTTAAAAGAATATTTTTTAGTCGTACAACCATGACAGTGAAAGATACCGTATAACGAGATCTAAGTACTTTTAGTGATTTGTGTGCTTAAGTTTGATAATAACTTTTATATATTCATTCCTAGGCGTGTAAGGAAATATTAGAACTAAAACTGTATATTGACACGATAGGAAAAAAAAGTAACAAGAATCTTCTTGTCATAATTTTTTTCTGTCATCTGTAAGTAACATAAGTATTTAGAAACTCAATACATAACCACTCTAACATCTAGAGTTGAAATTGAAAATCGTATAGCTGATATTCTCATTCAGAAAATCTCCGTTTCGTGTTTTGACCTCCCATCTTGTTTTTTGGGACCACTGTACGATGTGGCTACCGTCGTTAGTGTCCCTCGTCACCGTCGCAGCATCAGTTGCACGTGTCTCGGCGTGTGGCGTGTGGCGTGAGCGTGTTACACGCGTGCTGGAGGCGACGCCAACCAGCCTCCAACACAAGAAGCGAAAGGGTTGTTGCTCCTCTCGCACTGCACTCTCCCCTGCGCCAATTCGCCAATGCACCGATGCGCCAACCTCCTTTGCTGATCTCATGTCAGTTATAAGGAAAACCACTTTTTCACCGTTATGCGTCACAAAATTCTTGACGAACGTGCAACGGAAGATGTGTGATGGACGTGAAATAAAAATTGAGGCTTTAATGAATTCAAAGGGATAAAAATGGATTTGTAGCAATAAAACTGAAGAGTAGTTACTGCTTGTACTAACAAATCTAGAAATTGTTTTAAAAATGACTTAAAAATCATTGAATGAACCCAGTGGATAAGGGAAATAGTCGAGTTAGTTTCAGTGAAATATTTTTTAAGAATTGCTAAAGGATAGACGAAACAATAAAAATAAATTTTAAGGAAAGCGATCGATCGATCTATAGATGAAAACAAATCCACATTGTTTACACATCGAACTCTTGGAGAACGAGATGCTGATTTTTAATGGGCATGGCGCACTAATTACGAAAAGATTGAGAATGTCTCAAGAAAAAATCTTATATTTACTGTGTATTTATTCAGGTTTTAAATTTTTTAAAATAAGATGTGGTAAATTTCTTATATATTTAAAGAACCCGTCACTGTTCTGGGCTTAATATTACTGCTCATGCGCTTAATATTGCGGATTTATGTGCTTGCTTATATTTATGAAAGTATACGATTAATCATGACAACTGAAAAGAAAAATTATTTTCTGGCTAATTAACCACGCAGTCCTTGCCCGGTCATAGTTTTTTGCCTTTCAAAATTGTGAGGAAGCCAAGTCATATATGCCCCGAAATAAAAAAAAGAGGATTACGTTCATGGTCCTACCTTGGTGAGATGTAAATGGTTCGAGAAAAAACAACAGGATTACTTTTATATGATCAGTTCTTTCTGTCCAGAAACTAATTTTCAAAAGAGCCAAAATTGTTGAAAAGAGTATTGTTTAAAAATCTTTTAAAATCTCATAATAAATTCAGAGATAAGGCAGAGTAACCTCGTTTATAACTAAGGAAAATTTTGTGCTCTTCATGATTCCTCGTCAGTTTCATCGTTATTTCTGAAAGAAAAAAGAAAAAAAACATTCATTTCCACTAACGGAGTGTTTCAAAATAAGAAGTGGTACTTGAGTATAGAAGTAAAGAGGAAAGAAGTTTATCAGAAATGTTATTTTCGACAAAATATCAACTTTCGATGCTTCAAGATAAAGAGCTTTTCCATAATTACAGTCCTACATATCCTGGGAACTATAGTGCGGCAGTGATGGCGGAAATTTTCGCGATAATTATGTAGAACGAATTCATATCTGAAAGGGGTGCGAGCCCCGTTGTTCTGGTTGTGGGACCAGTTTCTGTCTCTTTCCACCCCTAAGTAGAGAAGAGAGGGGCACGTGTTGGGGCAGGAGACATTAGCATGCGACTAATACCCCGCACAAATCGCCACCATGCGCTTTTCTGTACCCTCCTCACTTCTATGCTACCCATACCGTCACGTGCTCCTCAGTCTCTATGGCAACTGCATCGCTTTGGCACCTTCATCTCTCTAACAATCCCATCTTTCTAACAATCCCATCTTTCTAACAATCCCATCTCTCTAACAATTCCATCTTTCTAACAATTCCATCTTTCTAACAATCCCATCTTTCTAACAGTTCCATATCTCCAATACCCTTGGCTCCTTAACAAAATTTATCTTCTCTATAACGATCAATGGAATCTTACAGTCTCCTACAACCTTCTCTCAGTTCTGTATTTACTGCCACGTCGCCAATTTCCTTGACCCTGCATCAGTGTGACAAAATAATATAACCTAGTCAGTGTGGTCGGTCTCTCAAACCGGGGTATTACTTTTCTTTATTTCTCATCTTTTGTAATTGTAAAATTGAAGTCCTTGTTCGAACTATTTGGTATCCTCTCGAAACTCCTTAACGAGTATGACAAACAAATTTCTCTTTTTCCATCATAGATTGGGAGTTTACAACCACTTTAATCAGTAACTACTAGATTTTTATAATTAGAAAATGTACTCTTACTTAAAAACTCTCTCCCTCTTGAGTCTGCTAACCTAATAAAGCTTGATTAATTGTTAGTGAACAACGAGCACCAACCAAGTTTATCCTTAGTGGCTGGTTTCATCAATATGCGAAACTTCGCTTGCTTTCACTTCTTTTCTTAGTTCATATGCTTCTTTACATTGCGATACAACCCTTTGTTCACTATTGGATTCGCTTCCATACTCTTATTCTGAAGACGAACATCAAGAATGGAACTACAATGAAAAAATAAACAACAGCATTACATCCATAATTCATTAGATTTTTTAAATTTTGAACACATAGAAGTAAATTATACGCAGTGTGATAATCCCCACTAACACAATGACAAATAATTTCATTTTTTCATGTGATTATTGAAAATTCTCCTTCAATCTTTGCATAATACTTCAAAGAGGCTGCTTAAAGTGTTCAGAACACACAAAATCTTTCTCTCGACTTCATCCTTAGGTTTATTTCTAACAGCGTACTTCATTGGCTTTTATTCAAATTATATCTTCAACACAACTTTGTAACTATTAAGAAATATAATTAAAGAAGGTAGAGCAATGTAGTGTTCACGAACCAACTCAGTCGACAGTTGCTCAAATGGGACGATCCATAGGTTGAACCAACCCTCGCCCCCCTCCCTCAGCACTGAGGCGCGTGGGACAATATCCTGCGACACGAGAACCTCCATCAAAACATGCTTTAGAACAACCTCCCAATGCTGACCCTTGGGGATATTTGTATTCATGTATTCAAAAGTTATAATAATGACATCGTGAGAGACCCAGCATTTTCTGACTGCGTGAAGTCCTTTCTCTTTATACACTAATTCACTAAATCTAATCTACATTTTATGGTTTAAAGATATATATATATNATATATATATATATATATATATATTCTTTGTAAATAGTTCAAATAATCCGTAAAAACATTTTTTAATAATAATTCAAAACAATTTTTTTATTTCGTGCTAGTCCTATATTTTAGTGCATGACATTGCTTTAATAGGGTATCAACTGGATAATATTATAATATAGTCAGTGAAATATTGTTTTACTTATGTTATTATAAAATGTTTTTAGATTTCGGTACTAACGACTCTTTCCACAAAGAGAATCTTATTACAGAAGATTATTAAAAATATACATAGTTGATAAGGTCGTGTCCTTCAGTTGGTTTATCTGTGAATATATTCTTAGGTATTTCTACCTAATATCTGCTCTTTTAAATACTGGCTATCTTCGTAATGAATATGATATTAATTAAAAAAAAAGATCGTTGTGAGATTTGCGTTCCTGTTTATTAATCGAATGCTACATTTTTCCAGAAAAGGTTTGCTACTCTTTTAAATCTAATCAATCAATGTGTTGAAGCCTGTATCTCCTGACTCTTATTTGAGAAAAGGTGTGTCTTATATAACCTATATTTAATATAATGTCTGTAAATAATGAAGACTCGGAATGAAATATTTTTGATACTTTACTTCAGCATCGTCGAAGAAATACACAAGTTCTCAAGTGCGGTTAATATCAAGGAACTCGATTTTAAGACAGTTTTAATTTAAATCATATTTGATTTGATTTAAAAATTAACACTTTAGATTCTTTGACATAACGAATATAATTTGAATACTACATAAATAAATATTTTATTGTCAAAAAACATGTTTTAAGAAGCGTCTGAACATGTAAGAATATTACTGATATGTGTAGTATTAACAAGTATTCATTAAAATAGTTTCGTAATTTATACCATTTAAAAAATAATAATCATGGGATAAAAGGAGCCTAGATTTCTAAATAGTCACCAGAAAATAGAAACTGAGTAATGGGATAATTAATACTAATAGAAACTTCTTTTTAGACGCTAATCACGTGACAAAAATATTAGATTTCTGGAAACACGATACACTACGGACGTAAACAATTTCTGGTGTACTCGTGTAAAATTTTCTCCTTATCCTCTCTCCGTGTCCACAGCATCCTCCTACATCACCTCCGTGTCCCGTGCTCGCGACGTGTGTGTGAGAGGAATAGAAGTCGCGTGCGGAGGGCGCGGGTCAGATTAGTTCCCACAATGCATCACGGCCCGCCCCATCGCCACCCCTCGTGCGCGCGTTGCGCCTGGGACTGACAGTCCGCGGCGGCCGCTCACCCTCCATCTTCTCCTTCTGTTCTGCTCCACCTCCGCAGTCGTCTTCATTTCGAGGCGCACAATGCCAAGATGGAGTTTTATTCCGCGTCCCCTACACTCCATTGAGGGACGCCAGCGGTATGTTGCGCCAGGGTCCCTGCATATGCGTTGGGGAGGAATACATTTCCTCGCATTTGCATTGCAAAAGTTCGAATTAAAACGTATTTCACCAATCAGGTTCATAACGTCCTTGTTGAATAAAATAACATTCTCTCTATTCATATTTACGTCATATTGTTTGTGTAACGAGATTGAAATTTGATTGACCGCCACTCCTATTTGATATAAAATGAAGGATTAATTTAAATATTTGATGACGTTGCGAGCAAAATTGGGCTGCGTTTGAAATGTTTCATCATTTTTTCCTGGTGATTTGGTGGCTTTCATATCTAACAACTATCTATTTCACTATCGTTCTACATTAACAAGGTAATATAAAGAGTTTTAGAGAAAATTAAATAAACTCTTTTCTCGCAATAATGTGGTAGTGGTTCCCTCAATAAGATCTATTTTTAAAGAACAACGTGGATTATTCCCCCATTCATGAAGTGCAAGAAAGTTTGTTTACTACATTTTTATTATAATATAATTTATATTATAAAAGTCATAAATTTTGAATATTATAAAAACGTACTAATACACTCCAAAATGTAGTTCCTCGCTGCTTAAGGTTATGGCAATTATTTATGACGAAGACCAGCTACACCAAAAATATAACCCAAATAGCATACGAATGAGAATAAAATAATAGCCCAGAGAAACAAAACGAAATTTCACTAACAAACATAAGCTCTTAAACAACGCGCAAAGTTGGAAGTCCCAGGTTCAAAACCCGGTTCCGTCTCTCATCTTCATTCAACGTGGTATCATTAATACGAATTTTTTTGAGGATTCTCGATCAATCGTTTGCAAGAGGTAAGAAACCATTACCTCTCGTAATGTTTATAACGTTTATAATCTATTTATTTACTGCAAATGGGCAGATCTTACCCGGTGGCAATATATAAGGAAATACAATACAAAAAATACCAAATACATAACACAGAGCACTGAAATAAGTCAATAAACTATATGATTCAACTACTATTAAAATATTAAATATAAAAACATTTTACCCTGAAACTTCTAAATATTGATTTAGAAGAATTTATGAAAAAAAAATTTTGCACATTTTCTTGCGCTGATGACCCAAACACTCGATTTGCACCTTTCGTGCACTTCACTTCACATTTCCCTTCTCTCCATTTCTAAATCACGCATTTCCCTCCTATCACTCCACTTCACTACCCACTATCACTCCACTAGCTTCCCATCAACACTAACGCACCCATTCTTCCAGAGCTTGCCTAATTTTTCTAATTCGTCTGCTCTCTCCTTTTCTTAGAGCGTTTTTGTATTTAAGAGAGGTCGCTGAGCCCGAAAGCGCTCCCACGACATCCGCCGGCAAATTGTTCCAGTCCATGATCGATCTATTGAAAAACGAGTATTTTCCTATGTCTGTTTTATGTTTCCTTTCGCGAATTTTGAAAAAGTGAACTTGTCTACCCAATCTAGTCGGTTTTTCTAAACACTCTTTGACATCACGCCACGCTGGCTCGGTTTAGAGTGTACTGAACAGACATTCAAAGCCTACATAGCATACACGCCTACATATCTCTACAGCGCTATTAAAATGCAGTTTGAGATGAGCATGGGAAGTAAAAAGGGAAATGATGAGGTGTATCCATCAAACGGTGACTTTTGATGATTCCAAGAATGATAAAAATATAAAAGGTCTGAGGAAAATCTCCCTCCATTTATTCATTACATGAGATGAGATTGCGCTTGACTTCATAGTGCTTTCTAGTAAAAGTATTCATTACACTGGGAAAGAACGGCTTCATCGCACTTGACGCAGAGATTGGCATTAAATATTCTCTCTGAAAACGCGAAGACAGCATATGTGGATAACTTTTCGGTATATAGTAACTATGATCAATAGTGTGACGCAGAGGAAGTGATGAAAAGCGATTCCAAAAACGTGGAATGTGTTGAAGTAAATGAGAAACAAAGTTACAGTCAACCGAAAAATATTTATTTATTTGCCAAAACCGGCTTTCGACAGCTTATGCTGACATCTTCAGTGGCCTACAATAAAGATACGGGAATATATTTAGCTATGTAGCTTTTCATTTCCATGTCTCAGTTTAAATAGCTGTGATGTATGAAAAGTTCACCCTCTGCGGCTAACAACCGCAGTTGTAATACTCGGATACAGCAATCTGGATCATATTGTATAAACATTGTAATTGCATTGTCATACTGTATAAACAATAAAGTAATAAACTCGTTAATTGCGTTTCCGTTCAGGATTCCTTTTATTCGTCAGTTAAATCTCTCGAAGCACAGAAACATGACTTGGAGTATAAAACTTCCCATATGACTATCACTCTGTCAAAGAGCTCATCACGCAGCCTGAGTTGCGGCGAGGGTGCGAGGCTGGTCGCCCAGCGTCGACGGCAGGTGCAGCGGGGCATTGGCCGCCGCCGCCGTGTCGCGTCCCGCCGCGCCGCGCCAACTAACGGTGCCGCCACCGGCGCCCGGCGCCGCAACTTTCTGTGACCACAACGACGACGCGTTGGCCCATCGACGTCTCAGGCAGCGGCGGATCTA